>OZ014439.1:7125088-7421581 GCA_963966035.1 Acleris laterana
ACGAGCACGCCATCATCTGGGGAACAACGAAAGTCACTCATCAGGGAAAATATGTCAACGTCATGTATATACTAACTGAACCCTATACATTCAGTAAAATGTATCTTTTCTGGTGGCTAATAAATCAGTAGGCTCGGATTAAAACACAACGAGGTGTTTCAGGTGGACACACCAAACTGAAACCGGTAAATCTCAAGGTGTGCATGCCTAAGTGAGACAAGAGTTTTCGATTAGACTCAGACTGAGGAAGGACCTCGACCCGGGGCCCCTCAAGCAAAAATGAAAGTGAGCTTTAGCAATGTCTGCACATGTGCTAAAAATAAATATCGTATGTAATCTCCGAGAGAGTAGATTGAAGTAAAACAGAGCTTACATAAATAATGAAATATGTAGTATCTATTATGAGATGAGAGGACTAAAGAATTCGCGGGGGGCGGGAGGCCCCTCTAATCACGCTAATGGCCCAATGCGCAGCCCCGCGGAGGCTTTCACGCTAATACGGAGTGGGCGCAAGAGCAGTTCGCGCTAAATCGCATCGCCGGGCTGCCGTGTCAAGCGTATGTCCGTTATCTTGAGTTACATGAGTTACGCGTAACAAGTCTAAACGTTATTTATTCCGATGCCTTAACAAACCTACAGAACCAGATTTTTTAATTTAGCTTCCTACGCCCTTGTACGAAGTGTCACGCGACTTATGTATCTTCACTTTTCAAATAAAAATTTTGCTTAAGTACTGCATCTTAAGTTACATCACATAGGAGCGACAAGCTTTTTACGCGTCAAGCAAATTCCATCTCAGTCAACTAAAGATACAGGACTTAGGCGTGATTAACTCGTGCCGATTCGAAGCAATTCGCCGTTCGCGGGCGCGATACGCATGAACCAGCGGACGCCGTGCATGCATGTATCACAAATAAATTTTCGAAACAAAAGAACATGTATGACCTTAACGATTACGTTAACACTATTAGTGCTTCGCGAAAAAATATGATAGTCACCCATGCAGATATGATTTTATTCCCAGATCAAATGAAATCAAATGCCTTCCCTAAAGGTTATAATATTCAAGCGCTAAAAGTCGTTGAGTTCCGCAGAAATTCAACACATAATATATTTGTCAATAACGCCTACAACGAGTAAGAATACAAAGATTTAAATGTTTTGCGCAAAAAGCAATAAATTTACCTATTCCTAACTTGCTAGCTGAAATTCCAAGGGAACAAGAACAAAGAGGCATCACTAAAACTAAAAAAGCGGACTTGCTGAAATTGTGCGATTCCCTTCCTATGGCTTTCCGGAAGTTTTTTATAGATTTAAAAGAAAACGACGACATTCTAGATTTAAATGACCAGCTGGACGATTAACGACTAAGATCTCATTTTAATTCTCGTGATCTCATTTTTCCCTGTAATGTGATAAGTATTTGATTTGATTCGATTGATTTTAAGTGTATTGTTATTTTTCTTATTGTTCTGATTTTATTTAACCAATATTTTGCTTGTTATTGTCAGTTAAGCGTTTTTTTTAAACGGTATTAACCAAGAAGCCATTTTTTGTTGTTAAAATATGACTGTATCGTTCCTTCCTTAATTATTTAAAAAGTAATTTGAAGTTTTCGTTGGAAATACCTCTATTCTTGAGAACTTTACTATTATAGAAGCTGTGTTTTTTTTAACAAAATAAGATTATTTTAAGTTTTTTTAACCAAAAAGCATGTTGTTGTATAGTCCATTTACTTAGATAGTGTCGCTAGACTCGCACGTACTTGAAGTTATTGTAATAAAATACGATTACAATTCGATGGGTAAACAGCCTAATTTACTTGCGGGTGTTAAGCTGCATGTGAATTTGGCAGTTTAGATCGAATTAAGTATATTCGTATTTTATTACTATAAACACGAAAGTTTATTAGTATACGTGCGAGTGTAGCGACACTATCTAAGCGAATGGACTATAATTACCCATTACAAACATTGTGTGTGAACATTCAATTATGTTACTTTTCATAAATGAATATTATATTTTAATAAAAACAAGTTTTAAAAACTTGTTTTTTTCATTCCTTACGCCTTTTTTTCATAGTTTAAGTACCTATGATATTTTTCTTACTACCCCACTATCTGTTATGCACACCCGGTAAGTTGTAATTACCTGTAAAAGGCATAATAATTATCATTAGGTATTGAGCATGATTTGGTTAAGTCATGTATCTTAAAATACAGGGTGTCGCTTGACAAACGTTGTATGGCGGGTCTGTCAGGCTTAACTCTGTTATAGCTTATATTTAAAAAAATATACATATTTTAGAAAAAAATAAACTATCATTGGAATTGTTAGCTTTATACAGATCTAATCATATAATTTTTTTTTGAGAATTAGTCCCCAAAGTTCCCCAAAATTACAAATTACGATTAAAAACTTTGAACCCCGTTTTCTTAAAACTAGCTTTTTTGAGATACGAGTACATGAGATAGGTTTAACACGGCAGCGGGCTGCCGCATCGCAACTTCCTTAGATTTACTGATTCTAGTTCTCCGTTTGGAAAGTGGGATGTAAGACGCTCTGCTTGACAGGTCGTAACCATCTCAGACGCCATGACCAATTTACTTAACTTAGCGCTAACGTAAGGAAATATTTATATCTAAGTATTATTTAGTATATTTTTTAAGTGGAGCTAGTTGTAACCGCAAGGTGCTACCTATATGATACAAACGTTAGAAGTTTTTACTAACCGGTTCTGTGTAGCCTTTTATTGGCATTTGGCCGCATACGGGAATGCACATTAAATTACAAACGCTTACTGTATTTGTTAAATGCTATATTTTTATACATTGTGGCCATGGCGCTTCCACACGTCCTTGAAACAATTCTATATCACGTTATTGACCCCACCACGACTATACAATTTACCTGCTAATCCCTAATTCGTTTGTCGGGAGGCAACATGAACTTGTAAGTACATCGTGTACCCTAGTAGTTGTTAAAGCGGTTTTATAGTTGGATGCACGAACAAAGAGCTCGCACAATTGGTATAGTTCGCGGTAACAGCGCGTGGTACGGTACGGTTCCAACAATGATATTGTAACTTTAATATTTATTGCACTTGATCAACTCCAGCCGAGTTCGCGTATGAGACGTTTCCTTCATCCTACTCGTATTAATATAATAAACGAGATTAAAAGGACAAGTTGAGACTTAATGCATAAATTAAATGGCAAGTCTCTAAACAATGTGCACGAGTTAATTAAGTTGACGCGATTGTACGCTAGACCGTAAAGTGCATAATTAACCCTTAACGTAAACGTTTCGGTTAATATGTTTAGGCGTCGGTAATGCTTTAGGAGACCTACACTCTCCTATGAGAATAAACAGTTTGGCCGGAGGCGAGCGGAGTGGCCGAGGCTCGTGGCACAAATGAATTAGTGTTGTGGGCCGGGAGGGGGCCGCAAGGCGGGGGGGCATGTTGCGATTAAAATATAATTAGGCAAGCGGCAATTGTTTCGCCATCGAGCCAGGTGGCGCTCAGGCGGCTAGGTAAATTAAATAGCCGTATAGGGTTTCCAATTACGTCCGCACGGCGGGCGCGGAAAACACGCTTATTGCCTAATAATGGAACGGGGGAACAATATGAGGATCTTGTACTTGATTAATTTATTTGTTCCCGCCAAGTAATTGACACGCCGGCTTGTCGGCGGGACGGTGCGCAGGTGTAATGCGATATTAATTACTAACGCTAACGCCGAGACTCTGCGCGATAAATCACGCTCACCTAGACCATACTTTCGGCATTAATGAAATTAATAACGGCCCGCTATAATTGCGTAGCTAATTACAGACGGACGGATTCGTGTAGCTAATTTATTACTGTCGGATTATGAGTTAGGAATTAATTAAACAATGCATATTTGCGGGTGTTGCGACTGCGCCGCTATTGTCGCGGCCGCGAAACAATTAGGTTTCAAACTAATACGTACGCCATTGAAACTTACCCTGCCGAGAGGCTCCTATTCTCTGCGGAGCGAGCCCGCCATTCGGTTTACATTGGGAATTATGCAATTATGTCGCTGTAAATGATTAACTGAACATACACATATTATGCACGCTCAGTTAATCATTTAACACATTTCTTTTAAATACCTACTATTGCAGCTTTGGGCAAATTAAATGCTTCATAATTAGGTCATAACATAATATTTTAGCGTTGTTAACTTTTATTTAGTCTACCTAGGTTGCAAAAAATATGATTCCCAAATTCACCGTTCGTAACATTCGTACCGCTTTATGGTAGACATTCATACGTGGTACTACGATGGTAAATAAATGAGGTCAGCGCTCCAAACTACAAATATAATATATAACGGAACAAAAACACGCAGAAAATTCGCACCAAATGAAACGTCTGTGAGAAACGTCGCTTAGCTCAAGTACACACGTAAAATATTGACTATAACGTCTAAATTAAGCGCAGTAAAGCAGCTGGTCGTAAACTTGAGGCATCGGTGCGTAAATACAGCTTGGGCTCGGGCAGAGGTCGCCCCAGCGACCCTGGACCCTGGCTGCACTGTAATGACCGATATCCGATATTGGGAGCGAGCCATTACATTTTCAGTGCCGCGAACTCGCTAGGCGGGTCCATTTTGTATAAAAGTCGAAGAGTCTGGCGCTAAAACGCTGCCTCATGGGAAAAGTATTAAGTTGAATAATCTGTTGAACTAAAACTGGATTGATATAAACACATGCATAATGTTAATTAGAAATCGTTGGTCACTGCGATGAATAGAAAATGGAATGGCCATTGTTTGTGAAAAAAAAACCGGTCAAGTGCGAGTCGGTCTCGCGCACAGAGGGTTCCGTATTTAAGGCAATCTGGTTGAAAAACGCAAAAAAACTCATTTTACTATGAACTTTATTTCCAGTGCAATAAGGTCCATTTTGAAAAGCTAAAATTTTTAATAGGTACCTACTGATTTTTAAGCTTATTGATATTTTTTCCAAAACTGTATATTTTGACAACTTCATTTTAATTTTCGCGTAAATTATAAATTATTCTTTAAATCAGGAAGTCTTAACATTTTTTAGGCCATAAACATCGGATATAGGGGAAAGGTCATTTTTTGTAAATTATCGGCTATAAATCCAAAAGTAATCGTACGTCACGGAAAATTATAAAAAAAAAAAAAAAAAAATGTGCAGATTGAGGTTTTTCATATGCTATGATCAAATCACTTTCATTTTTCAACGCCCCATTTTAGACCGCTTCTCAAATATTTAGAAGAAAAAAAAACACATAGATTTTACTAAAAACAGATGCTGGCAAGCCAGTTGTACAGTCAACGTCAAAAGTAAGTGATCAAAATCAACATTTCAAAATATCTATTGTCATGGCATCCCAAATATAACATGTTATATTAAAGTGCTAAAGTAATTGATGTTTTAATTAGTCAAAAGAAAGTGATCATAACAGCTGTGCAAAACAGAAGCCTGACATGACATTTCTATCAAAAGCGTCAAACGTGAATTGAATACCAAAATAACGACATTCCAACAATATCAGCAAAAGAAGGATTTATGGCAAATAATTCCAAGATGTAATAAAAACTTATTTTAAATCTTGGCGTAAGGGAGATTGCTATTTTGTCACTTCGCATGTTTTTCGACGAACATAACCGATATTAACCGAAGTACTCCGAGGTTGTCCCAAAACCAAGATTTTATAGTTAAAACTTTAATTCGAAATGTTCAACGATGACTTAAACTGTCATTGAGTTTTCAAAAATCGAAATAATGGTGATCACTTATTATGACACGTTATTGAGCTCATTTACTTTTGATCAACTACAATAGTCCGTAGCATTTGACTTAATGTATTGTATAGATAATTTTGGGACCCTATTTCATCAGTTTCTTTTGCTGTTGACTGTACGAGTAAAACTATGCCAAATTTCAGGTCGATAGCTTGGATAGTTTCAGAGAAATGCTGCTGTGACATATAGGTACAGACAGAAAAACAGACACACAGCCAGACACCGAAGTCTCACCATAAGGGTACCATTTACCATTTTGGTACGAAACCCTAAAAAAAATTCGAGTGGATAAGTAGTTAAGAGGGCAGTTCATTATTTAGTTACATCGCTTTTAAAAAAAACATTAAAATTAAATAACACATCTAACCGGGGTAAATAAAATGCATATTTACTAATATTTAGCAACTCTATGAGGTAGAAGTCTTGCTTAAGAAATATTATAATAAACAAAACTGCATAAAGTATTATTTTCAGACACCGACATTAAATTATGGATATAAAAGCATGAACCACCGGCGAAAGTTTGCGTGCCGCTAAACATAATCTTAGCGCAAAATGAATAATAAAATAAATGTTACGCGAGAAAGATATACTTATAACAAAATGAATTTACAAAATAATGAGTCTCGGCAACGGTCTCCTCACGCAGCCGCGGCCGCCCATTGTTGCTCGTTACAATACCCCGAATTATTAATTCAATTATGCTAAATAATTTCAACGAAATTATCAAACAGCAACCCTTCCAAGAAATGCATGTACACATCCGCTCAATTTAATATCGGCATTGAATAGAAAACGCCTCCACGCGCACAATAGCCCATCGGCATTCCATTAACCGGCAGAGCAAACACGGGACGCATCCGGGCACTAACTCAATACAGAACGATTCCTGGCGAGCGATACTCGCACTCGGGACATTCCCATTGGATTGTAACTTGTAACAACACTAACGACTGTTTATACTGGCGGCGGCCGATCCGGCGACAATCGGCCCGCCCGACATCCGCGAGACAATACAAGACCCGGCCTAAATAATTTAATAGTTGTAGGCGGCGTTCCGTCGAGCGGTTCGCAAACACGAACGATATTCGCCCGATATTGCACTCGTGGCGACCGAAGGGCCTGCTTATGAGCTCCGGACAGACTCCTTCGCTGCTCATTATCTATTTATACATTTACCTCCCATTCCGTGAACGCTCTTACCCTTGTTATGTAATACAACTATTTTGTTTGCGTCTGGAGCTCTGAGTTATTAATACTGAGTGGGTTATTTTGGGCCAGCCTGAATTAGGGCGTGTTCTTGTTCCATTTAATACATCACAACACACTTCTAATCAGGATAGTTTTCATTCAAGCACCATGTTAAAACAGAATTATTACAAAAATACCTGGATCATGCTCTAGTTTTTCACAATAAATCATCCACAAACTTTTCTTTAATAAATAGCTCATTGACGGCGCGTAGTTCGTCGACTACGTGGCTTCCGTTACGTAGGATAGTATATGAAAGGTACTAAGATAAGAGTGATAGTGCGAGGGTGGCCATAAATAAGGGCGGGGGTCGCGTGCGCCGCGGCAGTTTGTCCGTCGCGTGCGCCGGCGCTGCTCATTCGTTATTCATGCGCGGCGGCACGCACGCGTACCGCGGGAGCCTTCGCGGTCACCGTATCATATCGAGATGCATCTATGAATAAATCTTATTGATTTGCTAATTTGGCTCAATATTAGTAATTTCAGCAAGTACTGCTGTTGATTTTGTATGTTTTTTTTTTAAGGATGCTGGATAACATCAATACAGAATTGTTGCTACAGTAAATAGTGTACGCGTTACTAAAGAACGAAATTCGGAAGACCATTTAAGTTTTACGAATGAATTATTTGAATTTTATAACGAGTATCCACATGTAGTTAGTTTCTCACAGTCGGAAAGGCAGCTACTATTAACTTTAGCTCAGAATATCTTTGTACGTCAAAGGATTTTGCATAATTCTCGATAACGAGCGTTCGAGTCGCTCTCTTACTTCAAAGCTGCCGTTTCAGTTACAGTTTATTATTAATAAAATTTGGGCGGGTCGCGGACCGCGCTCGTTATCGGCCCGCCGGTCAGCGCCGCGGAAAATTCGACCGAAACTGACGCGCGTGAAAATTTAATGAACGGCCGGACGCTAGTTAACTAAAAGGTAAAGTGCACCCTCTTGACGTGTTCGGTAAATATTAATAGTGGGTGTGCTAGCGTGCGCCATTAAAAATGCACGAGTCCGTGGACACGCCGGAGCGGCCGCCGCCTGCGTTCATTAGCCTCACCCGCGCGGCTCGGCGGCTCGGCGGCTCGGCGGCCCCGGCCCGTGCTCGCCGACGGCTCTATTAAGGCTTCGAACACGGCCGACGAAAGAAACTACGAGCTCGCTAAACCAACACAGCGCCCAATCAGTGTCCGCCTACAACGGACGTCTGCACCACGCTGATTGACAACGCGTTACAATTTGTTAGCCGAGTTCGCATGCTGTCCTATTCAAATATCAGACAATAATTGGCGACTAGTATCTATCAAGCGTAGCTTTGTATGGTCTAACTATCAACAAACTGCACGGTACATCGGCGCTGCGCTTTGCGATAATCGAATTCGTCCAATAAAACGCGACATTCTATCGAACTTCGCCCAGTTCTGCATGGCCTGCGAACACTTCCCCGGAACAAGTTTCTCACTGAGCCGTTTTGAAACTCTTACGGCTGCTATTAAGGATAATAGAAACTGTCTAGCTCGCACGATGAGTCTAGGAATTATGTGTTCGACTGGAATGATCTAAGTTGGAGTTTTATATCTATTTGGTCGCGAAGGCGGCGGGTGTGCGCGGCGGCCCGCGCTCTGCTGGGCCGCGCAGCGGGCGCGGGCGCACGTACTATTAGTTACGCAGCGAGCGGTAATGAGGATCGTTAATTATGTATCGCAGGCGCGTTGCCATTTCAATTCGAAGCGGTTCAGTGTCGCGGGCTCTCGCGAACGAGGTCAAGGGTTCGCGGCTCCCTCAACCCTGAGTCAGACTCGAGGGGCTGCCAAATTAATGAGGCACTCCTTTGTAATAAAGAAATAATAAGAATTGCGCACGCAAACCGGGACCCACCAACTTCGATGTCATTAAAGGCGTCGCGGAGGCTCGGAGCGAGTCGTTACCGCGCCTTGTCTAAACAACTTCCATCAAATTTCCTAATGAATTTATATCTACCTGTACAATTTAATAAGAGTACCCAGTGTTCGAGGCAACAATACAAAGCATACGCTGTATAATGAGGAGCAGATTGTCGACATTGGAGGGGCAGACAATGCTTGTTTGTTACAAAAATAACTGGCTTTTTGATGATATAATTTGATGGCAATAATAATAATTCCCATGTAAAATACATAGCCAATAACAAGGCGAGAATTGCATTTTTCCCAGCGAATGTTCAGTCAATCAGTGCAGCAATGGCACACTTTTGTGCAGCAGTGGGTCATCGGGTAAATGGAGCGCTATTCAGAGTATGGTAATCCAAGCAGTCGCGTCCGCGCGCTCCGGACGAACCGGTCTCTATACACTTTGATTTATACTTTTTCATGATACATTTTACTAAACGTAAAATACAGCATGTAAATAAATTGAAACCAATATTTTCTGTCATATCACCTTTATGTAATATTTTATCGAGGATCATAATTATACTAACGTGGTTTTTAGCTTTAGTCACGTTTACAGAATTTTACTTTCATTCAGTGACTGGCTTTTAATTACTCAATGGATTGTATTTAAAATTAATTAAGGGTTCATCCTAATTATCCACGTACTCGTATAAACTACCAACATTAATTTATGTGGACGATTTATTTATTTGTTTGTTTGTAATGTATTAACAACAGGAAGCTTTTTAAAAAACATTCTTATACTTTCTGATTCTAAAAAGCATGTTATTTTTTAAATATTATTAATTAAGTTTTCTTTTGTAAACGACCGCTTCGGACTAGTGGTCGGAATGACATTTTGTTAGTAACCGTGTTACGTAGCCCTGGCGTGACGTAGAAAAAACCATGCGGAGTTTAAGGTCTTAATCCACTAGCAGAATTTTGTTACTTATTTTCTCAGTAAACATGAAAAAAAAGTATGTTTCTGAGACAGTCATGTTTCATCATAAGCAAATTTTATTAGACCGCCTTTTAAAAAAAAACTTACAATTGTTTTTGTCCAATAAAGTATTTAAATACTCGTACGTACATACAATCCTAAGTGCTTAATCTGTTACCAAACCTTGTTGCAAAGAAAACGAGCACTTGTTTACGATCTTTTCAAGTTATTTATGTATATTATTTCAAGCTATAAAGTATAGAAAATACATTTTACGAAGAGAAATCATTATTTGACAAAAAAATATTAGTTTCATTTCGCAGCGATCGATCTCATTTAGTTACAATATGTTAAAATTAATTGAAAAATCTATAGTGTCCTTTTTTGCAACAGAGTTTAAATATAAAAAGCTTGGCACTTTTTGTTAGCAACTCTTAATATCGTTAATCGGTTCGCTACTGCATAGGCGAGCAGCACTGCAAATTGCAGGCGTTTATAAGTTTTTTCCCATCACCCAAGTGTCTAACACTTGCAAGTTCCTCAGCGCGGTAGATTAGCGGCTGTGGGTTTCTAAGTCCCAGCTAATTGGATCAGCCAGGGCAATTAGCGGCGCCGCCGTGATTCATTTTAATCGGGCACCCTTATCAGTGCACCCTCTGCTGTACCGTAGCTGTGTCTTGTAATTATCCTTGTTAATATTGTAAAGAAGGGATGGAAAATAAAAAGGAAGTTAAGGCGAGGAAGGAAAGTTCGTTTGTCGTCTTTCGTTTAACAACATTGAGCATTTACTTGAGCTCTTTCTCGAGCTACAATTAGCGAATGTGCTGTCTATTTAGCACCATGACTATGAATTGATGTGAATGTTACAACGTTAATAGTTTGGAGACTTTTACCACAGAAAATATAACAGTTGCCAAAGGAATAGTAAAATGCTGCAGGGCAGAGCAGCGGGCACAGGCTAGTGTTAATTAAACTGCTTGAGTAAGGAGTTGTTTTTAACGTTTATTAGAAAGTTTGTTATAAATTAATATTCAGTCACCGGTGTCACTTTCAGACTTCCTCTTAAATACTCATTTCTTATTCTATCCATTCGCGTAGCACCACACATTCCTCTTAGCATTCTTATTTCAGCTGTATTCATTGCCTTTCATTCATCCCTTTCGTGGCCCAACATTCTGATCCATACAAAATAGCAAGTCTAACCACTGTTTTATAAATCTTCAAGTTTAAGGGGAAAGCAGGAATATACAGGGTGAAACCTAAGTCGTGAACAAAATGATCACCTCTGTGTTCTACTCACGAATATGAACAACTTTCACTATGGGACCAACTCTGAAACACGAAAAAAAAATCAGCTGTTACATAGAAAAGTTCAATACGTACACGACCAAAATGTATGAAGCAGCCGATTTTTTTTTCGTAATTTCAGAGTTGGTCCCATAGTGAAAGTTGTTCATATTCTTGGGTAGAACACAGAGGTGATCATTTTGTTCACGACTTAAGTTTCACCCTGTATAATTACTTAGATAAATTGGTCTTCACGTCCAGCACTATCCGCTACAGAGAATATTAGGCTCCCACCGAGCGATATGAGCCAGGTGAGTAATGGCCGGGTATAGGCCACCGTGTGACGGATAGTGTGTGGTCGCCCTACTGCCCCTCCTCCCGTCGCCGTATTTGTTTAGGACCGTGTTAACAGAGCCTTAATTTGATTATTTAGTCAAGAACAATGAAAACGGGTCACTTTGTATTGAATTACCATAGAAAGCGACCCGTTTTCATTGCTCCTGCGTGTAGTTTCAGAAGAATTTACATTCTGTGCTTATGTTAGTTAATGAAGAAAAATGTGTTTTTTTTTATGGCGGTTAAAAAGTTGGCAGGGAATAGAGAAAAGTGACAATTACCCCACTGACAAGAGCGTAGCTCTTAAGTAAAATGACGGTGAATGGCTTAATGGCTCTGACTATTTCATCGTATAATATTTGCATGGATTCACATTATTCGTGCCGTTTGGTATTTTGAAAGAAAAATAAAGAAAAAACATTTTGACATTTTGGTAAACTGAAATATACTTACTTATACTTTTTTTATGTTTAACAATCAACATGGTATAAGTTACAACCTAGATTGCATTGATTTTAAAGCCTTTTCTCCATTTACTTATATTAAGAAAATACACGACTAGCGCATTTAATAAAAATGAATTAAACCTTCATGCTTCCATGTGTTAAAATGAATTGAAACGTATAAAGTAGACGAACGCATCCATTAGCTGCAAGAAGGCTGCAAGCGAAACAGTGTGCGAGAGGGAAGGCACGAGAAACCACTTCCGGAATGAGTTGCACTTCCTCTGATTGACGCGATCCTCGCTAAGAATGTTTCTTCACGAATCTTACGTTCGCTATTTATTAATGTTAAGCGTTTGATGTTTTGTATCTGGGTTAGTTTCAAATATTAAAATATTGTAGAACAAACAAAAACTACTAGTAAAATATTTTTCTTAACTCCGTACTTAACTAGGTAAAAAAGTTAGATACAAAACATTAACATTAGATTGAATTCTTTGCTCCTACCTACTTTTTGATTTCTGTTTCACCTTGAGGTTCACTGGTAGAGAATGCTTGTAGCATTAAGTCCGCCTTTTGGTCACTATTTTAATTTTGTGGAACAAAGTATTGAAATAAATAAAACAATATATATATTACATAATTCGTGACATTTGTACATTTTATTTTATAAGGCCATATTTGTCATTAATTTATTTGTGCATTTAAGAGTTTACACACATATAATGGGTATGTGTTTTGTATAGGTTGAAAAAGCCGAAATGAATAAAAAAATTAGGCGGTATTCGACAGTCAATCAATCATGCGCCTCTTGTAGATATTGTCTATATAGTAGACTCTAGGCTTGATTAGAAAGAAGAAGATTACAGAAGTTAAAAATAAGCATTGTTAGATTTTCCCTGAAAACCATTGTCTTTATATATATTTGACGAAAGTTTTACAATAAAAAAACCACAAACGAGAATGCCTAAAACCTTAGGGAGGTATGTAAAGTGCATCCGGCAAGTATAACCCAAGTAACTTAATCAAGTAATGTTGTTTACTTGCCAGGGGCGGCTCATTCGATTAAGTACTGCTCAGCCCAGACATTATCATAAAATTCCAATTAAATATTTACGTGTTTCATAAAGTCCCTTACCTCACCCTCTGTGTAATACAGCGACATATAGGCAAATGATAAAACTCAGGAATATTGTCGTTTTAAATGTGAAGTCATTGTAACAAGACGGTTTGTTGTATGATGGCCCCTGCATTATATTTTCAGATGATTAAACTTTTATTAGAACATGGAGAAGGTAAACAAGCACACATGTCACCTGTAAGTAAGATCTGAGAGTCATAGACATTTCCATTCTCAAGACAATCTTAAGACTGCAATCCTAAGACGTTGCCAACCCTGAGGACCAAGACGGAATGCCTCTATTAGAGTTCAATTTGCTGGGTTGGAATAAAGTGGAATAAAAATTCACATTGAGAGTAAGAACATCATTTAAAGTGATTATTCTGTCCAAAATTATTTAAACTAAAAAAACTTTTAAATCATTGTAGGAAATCTGATAACTTTTTCTCCGAATATTGACATTGCGTGTATGTAATTAGGCATAAATCGTAAGTAAATCCAATACAATCAATGTATGAAAATTTATAAGTAAGACACCTCATACTTTTTAATTAAGTATTACTCATTAAAATTTAATAATTAGGTACCTACATATTGTTAATTAAAAATGTTTAAACATTTTTTCTTACCAAACTACTATCATCGATACAAGAAATAAGGTTATTTTTCAAAAAACATTGTAAAGTACGGTTAATTCATGATACCGTATCGTACTTTAAATTGTTGCAGAAATTACTATAATTACCATAAGCTTACATTATAAGTACAAACTTTAAACCTTGTTTATACTACAATCTGGTTAAAGCTTAAAAGGTATTTTCATTTATTATTCTTACTATAAGTTACTTTTAAATCCGCCAAAGAGAAAAATACATCGTTTACATAAAATTACGGACAATTTCATTTTCATTTCACTTTACATATACTACGAGGCTACAAGTGCTACGTCGTAGCAGCGGAATAGGTCCGATCTCGCTGCAGTCGAGTTTCGATACTGCATGCTACGCGTGCCTGTGTAATTTCCACCGCGTCCCTCAGCTAAGTAATGACTGAGTTCCATTCCGGGATAAATAGCAAATTGGATCTGTTTTCTGCAACGGTGCCCTGCCCATAGACAACTCTATTTATATTGCAATCCAACTTTTATTGCGTATTAAAAGCTTGAAATTAAGCGCTAGAGTTTCAATGATTTAATAACCATGTTTAGGTTTATGTTATGTATAATCGGTATTGGTTTTTGGTGCATTGCTCAAGCACGATTTGAAAGAAAGGTGATATAAGGTTGTCTGAGCAATGGTAATAGGTAACGAGTATGAGTTTTGATTAAATATAAATTTAAATCACTTGGAATAGATATCGGGTAAAGATCCCCCATTAATCTAACTAGGACGCAGCACAATGGGATATAAAACCTTATTCTCCTGTTAGAACAAAATTAAGTGAATCGATAAGTCGCGCGTCTACCAGCTAAATTAGTTCAATTTATTTTTACAACACGACAGAGCCGGCACCGTTTCGCCGCGCAGCACTAAAACGGAAAAACGGGTAATTTCGGGTGCAACAAGCACAGTTAAAACTATGTTTTAAAACTAATTCCGGACGGCGGGCCGCCGATAACCTCCAAGCATTTACAATGTTTTTCGTGGGTCGTATTTTTTGGCTTGTTTTACGGGTGGGGAATATGAAAAGTTTTGAGAGGTTTCGCGGAGAGGCGTAAAGGCGGTTTACGATGCGTCTTCAAGTTGAATGCGCCACATGTTTGCGCCAGCCGCATTACACGTGCTATGACCTGACCATGAAAATTTTAAACATCTCTTCAAACTAAAGCACGCGCCAAACATCGCCATGCAGAGCGGGAGCCGCATCCTCGTAAACCAGCTTTTTAGAGAAACGCTATTTGGGGGAGAGATTAAAACAAGAATATTTTTCCCTGGGAACAAAGCTAGCTCGGACAGCTGCAAAAACTTCCCCAGCGCTAGGATAACAATGAGACGTTCTTATAAATTCCCGATTAAATTTTGGATACGAGCGGCAATGAACACAAATTCCTAGAGTCGGTCCAATAAAGGACGGCGTGCAGCCGCGTTAGGAGGCCATAAACGAACGTATTATCCATGTAAGGCGGGATAGCCGTTGCACAATTAATTGTTTCATTTTGGGAAACAATTCCCGCTCCTCATTCAATTAAGAGCGGCGACTGTGGGGTGGGCTGCGCCCGCCCCCTCCCCGCTCTTATGAGACGGACGTATTAATAGCGCCTGCAATATTGTTGTACGAGTATGTGCTGTATCGTATCCTACGTACCGCCTCGAATACGATATTGTTTGTTAGAGAATTCGATTTGTGTCGATCATAAATCTTGCGCCTTATGTTGAGTTTGGAGTTGATTGAATTCGCCCAGCGCAAGTGCGAAACGTGTCATACCAGCCTCTGAACGGTTTCCAGTTACCCCAGTTTTCTTTAGCCTTTTCTAAATGAATTCCTAAATGAATAATAAATAAATGGAGCGAGCTCATGTCGACGCGCGATCGCTCAGGTGGTGCCGAAGCGAGACTCAATTAGCAAAAACACACAGAATTAAGAGAGACAAACATGTCGGGACGCATGATGAGCCGCCCTCCTCAATCCGAATTTTATATTGCGCAATTCATTATTCATTGTGTTTGTTAAGAAAATGACTGTGGGCCTTTTAATATAACTTGTAGGGTGACACGGGGGGCTATGGATTTGCCGAGTCGCGAGCTCGGTCGGCGGCCGAAGGTGAGTGGAGGTCGAACTGACGCAAATAGGTGCCAAATTAATGCGGATCATTGGATGAATTAAGACCGCGGATTAAATAGATTAATGTCCATTAATTAATGCGCGCGCGTTGCGGGACGCCCGCTAAACAAGGTTGTAAATTTAAGAGGCAACTTGCAAGTGAAGTTGCTTTGGCAGTATTTAATTTAAAAGAGCGGTGCGGCGAGGCTTTCAAATCAGCGGTGTGGGTGCAGATTCGAGAGCAATCTGTTAGATTGGTTCATTACGGCCTCCATTAGTGGAGTAATGAGTCGCGATGCATTCCGAGGCGGTGCAGCGCAGACGAGCGCGACCCCCGCGCGGCGCGGACGCCACGTACAGCTTTCATTGCTTCCCATTATCATTTTACGACTATTTAGTTGCTACTTAAGGATTTTATGAGTTACAGAGGTTAATGAGATGGTGAGTAACTAAAAAATTTGTAGATATAATTGGAAGTCGTACGGGTATTTACAGATCAAAATCAATTTGCCAATCTTTAAAAAATATTGATAGCAATCACATTATTTATTCTTAAAATATTAACGTTTAAATATTAAAGTTTCAATTGTATTTTTATACCATTCTTCCTTTAAAAAACTTAGCTCACTAGTGATTAAAAGTGCGTTTGAATTTAGAACACATCAATATATTCGACTTCCATCTCAATGCTATACAACCTCCTTGCGCAAAAAAGGCGTGATACAAACTCCTGTGCAAAGAATACTCGACATACTAACTCCTTGTGGAAATAACTCCTCGAGATTTGATTGGTCAACATTAAAAACAAAGAGATAAGCATTTAAAAAAAGTTTTGTATTATTTTCTGTCATTAGTAGGTAAATTGGCGTCGTTTTGGCGATTTTTTTCTTTTTCTCGTAGTCATGGTATGCAACTCTTGAACAAAACGGATTTATATCGAGGGCCATGAATCACTCGCGTCGCTCAGGATTCTAACACTTGAATCACTCGCCACGCTCGTGATTCAGTCGTTAGTATCTTTCACTTGCTCGTGAGTCATCTATGGCCCTCGCTTTAAATCCGTCCTTTATTCACTAATTGCATAATATACTATTTTGTACTAGTTGAGTAAATATTGACGAGTCCCTTTTATCTATGAAAGCAACATGAGCAATCAAAAAGAATATATTTTTCGCTATGTATAATTTTGCGGTTAGCCCGCCGCGTTCAAACCGCCCGCGTGTCCCAACCAGACGTGGCGTTTAAGGCGAAAATTAGCTGGAGCTTGGTGGAGGATTCGAATATGAATCCAGGTCGGGCTGTCCATTACCCTAATTGAGGCGCCACCTACGACCCTTTGTTGTCAACTTGCGCTGGCGCTGTCTCGCAAACTTTATGCACTTTCACTCTAATTAGCCTTGTTCCGAGTGTGGGCTTTTGATTTAGTTCTCTAAGCCTTTATAGTAATTAAAACTTTCTGCTGCAGAATTAGACTTTAATAATACGACGTTTATATTAACCATTTAATTAGCTCAGCTACGAGGAACCCCCAGAATATTTCCTTTAACAAGCCGGAAACAAAAGTCCGCTACAAAACAAATAAAAACTTCTTTTGTGCAGCATGCAGCGAGTTGTGATTTGAAATACGCCCTAATGAGAAACCTTAACTTGGTCTCATTCGTCGTGTTACAAAGGTGAGGGGCAGACTCCTAATTAACTGGTAAACTTCCCCACCCCCCTTCCTAATTAATGTGCCCGCGGGAACCTCGGACTCCCCCCCACTTGACGCACGTGAATTGAGCGGGTTCAATTAAATGTTTGGTCAATCAAATCAAGGATGGGTTTGGAGGCTTGCAGCTGCTAATGCATTAGGAGGCGTCAAATAAAAAGATATTCTAATCAGCATTTATAGGGTTTGAAGAGTTTAGAAATATTGTATTACTTAATTTATCAATTAAGCTTCTGAAAGGTGACCTTGTAAATATATTTGGCCATAACGGTGATCTTATGGTACATACACCTGAATATACATGTATGTTTTTAAAAGCTGCTAATGACAAGTACCTAACTACTTATCTAATTAATTATACTCTTATAATAATATACCTCCTAAGTAATAGTTCACTATAAATAAACTACTTACAATTCAATTCCATTGAGAACTTTCGCACTTCCCTTAAATATCGATACTGATACACGACAATCCTTTTAGTAAGCGCTAAAAACTACGGCAGAGGAAGTCAATCGCGGGCCGCACGCACGCACCTGGCCCGCGGCCGCTCCCGCTCCCGTCCCCGCCCCCGCCCCCGCCCGTGCGCCACCCGCGCTCGCGGCTGCGGGCCAATGCTGCGCTAAATGTATTGTCGTGTTCCGCTCCTCGTGTGGCCAAACTAAACCCCAACTACTTAATTGAAAACCTTAATAGCGATCCAAATACATGGTTACCCTTTCGATCGGATATTGGAAGGTGTGACACCGAACTCATTAATTCGGCTAATTGTATTAAAGAGTAAAACCCAATCGCACATTCATTTAGTAATTACATTACTTTGATACCACTGGTTAATTCATATAAGTAATATAAATGAGGACTCTATTATTCGTAATTTCTATGTGAATTCGTAAATTCTTGAAAATAAGGCAGAATTAATTCAAATTGCTGTTAGTAATAAACGTCTGTGCTTGCGACACAGAATCTTCTGGGAACCCGAAGAATACGCCAAAATGTCCCAAGTTTCTTCAAGCAATCAAGGCTTTAATACCGTAGTGAAGTTTCAAGCTGGGAAATTATAGGGCACGGGACGGCGCGGGGGGCGGACGTCCGCGGCGTGTCATCTCCTAACATCAAAAATGCATTTAAATTCCGCGCAATAAAAAACAGCGGCGGGAAGTTTCGCAGCGGCCCGGGGATTGGAGACGCCTGCCTCTGCTTCCCGCGACACACTCGCGTGCGACGAAACTGTTTCATAAAAAGCCGCAAATGGGCTCGGAGATAGTTAATGAAAATGCAGCCTTGAACTTCGGAGATTCACAAATAATGCTTGTACTTGCACAAGTATTTCCGCACAGTCTTCATCAGTATTTAACGTGCATTATATTTACAAGAGAATCCCGAGTTAGTTCTCTTGAAAATGGTCCTTTGATCAAAGTCCGTTGTATTATCGAGGATTTCGTGGAATTGAAAATCTATCTACTTAGATAACCTCACAGGCGAGAATGTTTAAGACTGCGCCGAGCGTACGCCGGATGTACAGTGGCGCCCTCATTACTATTATTGTGTTTTCTAATAAGCTTAAGTATTTTCTTGATATTGTACTGTGTGTACTACAAATGAAAACACAACTTATAGGTATACCCTATAAGTTGTGTTTTCATTTGCAGTTACATAGTTTAATAACAATTCACCTTCGAGTTATCAACTTAACGGAAAAAGGGGCTTTTCCCGTTAAGCTGACTACTCAAACGGTAATTGTTATTAAAGTTTGTTACGTATCCCGTAAATTTTGTTTTACTTGCGCTACAAAAACGCATCGTCTGGTTCCAAGGAAATTCTTTAGTTAATTAGAAAACACAATAATAGTAATGAGGGCGCCACTGGACGCTCGACGTTTGCTCGGTGCAGTCTTAAAATCACGTTTAGATATAATTTCATCCAATACTTACAAAACAATTAGTTTTCTTTTTCTGTTTGTCTTCGGGTATAAAATGTGAAATTTTAGATAATATTCATTAATAAGCTTTCGAAAAAAAATGGATTTCAGTCTTTCAGTCTGTTTGACAAGACCCTTTTTCTTTGAAATAGCTATCAAGATTTTTTTTTAATTACGTAGGTTACGTAATAAAAAAAATATATAAACACGTGAAAAATAATTTTATCTTTATTCCTATAACAAGAAAAATAACTGAATGGTTCTAACACTTTTAGTTTACAAAAAAAATGCCGTCACATACAAAACTTCATACTGCGGTTGGTAAAATTGTCGACACAGAAGCAAAAAGTACATAAATGCCATTTACGGTTTCTGTTTACTTCGAAGATTTGTAGATTATATATGACCTGCGTAGTGTGGGTATCGCATTACTATTACTTGCGTACGCAGAAGGCAAACGAGCACCCGAGCCGCATGATGGTAACTAGACTCTGAAGTCCATAGACATTTTCAATCCCACGACTACATCCGGATGAATCTTACGATAACGAACACGAGGCTCGACATGCGTTATCAGCCCTAAGGACCTAGATGCCATGCCTCTAGTTTATTTCACCGGCTGTCCCGGACCACAATAGTGCGAACCCTGCTTTTCGGCGACACGTTAAGGGACCCTGCAGGTCTTTCTACCACTAAAACAAACAAGACATAATATGGAAACCTTGAGTCAAACTTGTATTTGACCGATATACGAGTATATGCAACATTTTCCTTAACACTGTTTTCTATTTTTATCTCCTTCATAGTAAAAGTCGAAGAGTCGATGTTCCGCGAATGAGGCACAGTGTCACACACAGCCGGCAGGAGGAAAACCGTCGGCCCGCGTCTCCCCCAGAGATGTGATAATTAGCCGCCCACTGACAAGTAATTGGTAGATCCGATAATATTGTCCGGGAGATTCGCGTTTAACTGCTTACAGCTAATTAGCTGGGTTGCCCGCTTTTTGTTACGTATGGAGCTTGATTTATTTATGGGAACTAAGAATTCGGGGGATTTTTAGGGGGATCATATTAAGCACAACTTTAGGATAGCAGCGTTAGATACATGTAGATATTGATGGGCAGAGTTGAGGTTGTGGGTCAATTAAAACCGGTGGCTTGACCAGGATGACATTTTGCAATAGTTTGTCCAATTTATCAGTGCGGAGAGTCGTTCGGAAATAATCGTAATCGAAGCGAGCACTGCGCGAACAATACGGGCCGATGGCGGCCTCTAATTGGCCCTTACCTGGAGCGCACTCGAGAATGATAAAGCCCCCATTAGCCGCCCTATTATTTACCTACTCGTCATTAGCGTAGACTTCATTAGGATAACGAGATAACGGAGCCGGCCCTCAAGTGGGGAGCCCCTGGTGTATTTTTGGTGTTTTTGAACGAATTTCAAGAAATCCTGACGAGATCTCTTACTTGTAAGTGCCCGAGGAGAAAGAACGAGCTAATTTATTTCATCCATGAATACCTATTATAAAGCACAAACAGCTAATCCTGTTTGTTTATTTTTGATACAAGAACAAAATGTTAATATTAAAAGATACCTAGGTTTATTTTGGTTTTCGTATAACTCGGTACAAAACGTTTCTATTCTTAGGTATACGGTGAAAATAGATACGCTAAAAGGTAATAGACCACCGCGCTGTGCTATGGCGAATGGCGCATACGTTATTAAGATCAATATCGGAGGTCGGAAAAATTGTTGCAGCGAGCTCTCGGCTGTTCGACAAAAAACATACCGAATTTATTGTTAATTATAAAACTCTGGCGCGGAACATTAACTCGAGATGCGATGCGCGATACCCGCTCGCCTATTTATTTATTATTTAGATATCGGCCGGGGCGGTCACGACTCCGTATTGTTCGGTGTAAGGGCATTAATGACCCCGGTTTAAAGTTGAAGTGTTAATTTGATTTAAAATTATGCCCGCGATTATAATCTGGCGTTCAACTTTAGCCCTAAAGCTTTAATTATGGCGGCGATGGCGATGGAGCGTGACTCGGCCGCTCTCCGCGTCCGTGTGTGCGGTATCGCTCGCCGCTAATAAAAGCCGGACGTAAAACTACATCGGTTACTAAACTCCGCTGCAATGCAGTTTAATGCACATGCCCGCGGTATAAAAGTTGAAGATTTAAAACTTTATGAACACTATTTACGCCGTTTAGCGACAAATTATGCAAACGGTCCCACTCTGCAATGTAATAAATACAACGTTATAATTTGTTGACTGCCAGCTATGCAAAGTTAATTCTAAAGACAAACAAGTCGGTCTCATTGTATAATTACCATTAAATATAAATGAGAGATCTAATCAACCGTCTGGTTATTTCGAGAGCTTTATTGACCGCAACGCAAGATATAAAGGAGCCATAGATGACATATGAGTTGTATCCAATGATTAGACCTACAACTATAGACGATTTTGCGGGACAGTAGAATTTATTCATTTATTTAAACTTAATTACATTAAACGCAATAAAGTACATGACATGACTGACTTAATACCCAATGGCATTCCCTACTAGTCAACTAATAGGTGAATCTGAAAAAACTAAGTATTCAAAATGTGTCAATGTTAAAAAGCTTTAATCTATTTTCCTATCTCATTGGTGAAAAGACAATGTTACTCAATACATTTATTAAGTGCCTTAGTATTAAATTTGTTAGAGAAATCCGATATCTTAATTAAATGTGTAATTTGTATTACATTATACTTGTATTTGCAGATGTATGAAAAAAGGCGAATTTATCCCTTTAAGGCATGTCTTCCAGTTAATCTTGGAATTAATTAGCGAGGACACTGCGCGGGGACAGGCCAAATAACAAGTTAGGCACAAATAGAAAACAGTCCATAGAAATGAATAACCATATAAGCAAATGGTCATATCAACATTTCATATAGTGAATTATGGAATACTCAGCAGCCAACATACTTATTCAATATTGAACTTCTTTGAAACGAAAGTACAGTTGCTAGCGACGCGGAGTGGTATTGCGAGATTTGCGAGTGAGTTACTGCGCCGGCGTCGCACCCGTCACTTTAATTAGCATGCCCACTAATGAGGAAATATGGCTCTAATGAGAGGACTTGTACGCGACGTATTTAACACGTTCCGTGCCCACGGTCGTCATTGTATGGACTTCTGACGCACCGTTTGCGTCATTGGTCGGGACTGTATTGCCCCGCCACGCATGCAAACCAGGAAGCGGTAAAATGCTATTGTAAATCAAAACCTTAATTACAAATGTTAATAAATCGCATGAGATGGTCGCTGCAAAATGGCAATGCCACACGTGTTTAGCTTTTTGATTTATAGTATATTTCTTATTTTAAACATTGCTCATAGAGAAAAGGACTACTGTGTCCTTTGACCCTTTTAGGTTACAGTGCTTTCATATAAAGATTTATTTGTTCCTAAGACGACACGAAAAGACAATCAGCCTCAACCCATTCGCGCTTTAGATAAGTATGATTCGATGTTGTACAAAACCGCGTAAAAGAACAAAGCGAGCATTAGCGCCTCCACAAAGAGGGTGCAAAAAGACATTAATAATATTCGTCAAAGCACTCTGGCTGGTTACATTAAATCAATTTGCCCTTTCCGCGCGGTAAGTAGCGAACGGTGTAATTGATAAGTTGAAACCCTTGTAGCTAAGGCTAGAGTTCGGCGCAGCGTCCCGCGCCGCGCACACGAGGCGTGTCTTACTTTTCTTTCAGCACAATACAAGGCAAGCATTTACTTACGCAACCTATTCAAAACCGGCAAATGAAAATTGAGGAAAACATTGTCACGCATTTCTTTAGACTGGCCTTGATAAAGCATAGTTATGTTGTGAGTATTTCGTTCAAAGCATCTAATCCTACACCAGTACTGAAATTTTGAAACACAAGGAAGTGGCGAACTACATATTTGTTACTGAAAAGATGACTATGCATGAATTATTTGCATTGTGCAGGTTTCATTCTAGATATTATTTCAGATTCTTCGCTTAAAATTTATCACAAAAAATATACGTGCAATCTAGTTTACAGTTTCATTAAAGATAAACCCAAGACGTCATGTTACTCGAAAAATTGCAGATGCATTGCGTTCATATCCCCCAATATTTTCTTTTTAAAGATATACGTACACACAGATGTGTGAGGGAGAATCATAAAGGAGTGCACCGGAACAGGATCGTACGACAATATCCTAATTCACTCGCGCGAATGTAATCCATTAGTGCTCCCTCCCTCGCCCTCCTCCCGGCCGTAGCCGTAACCGTCTGTCATTCATAAAGCTCCATATTATTTATATTGGCACATGTTTCATATGACTAATGGACGAAAACGACATCTTCTTAATGCAGTTCAGAATGTCAATAGATATAGATAGGTATGGGGAGATTCGCGATTGAGAGGCTTTTGCGAGGTAGGTAGGGTCAGTTATTTATTTATTTGTTTGGCGAATCGGTAGACTTGACGAGGAGTATTCAGTCTAATACTTGTGTAATCTGCTAAGAAATTGAAATAAATGAGAATGAAAAATATTAAGGTACTTTTTATTTTGTAACATTTCTTTTGTTAAGATGGTCCACCTTAGGTGGAGTTGAATTATACTAGCATGTAAAATAGTTAACTACCTATGTCAGGAGTACTTGCTCCTCTCAGCTCACATTATCAAGCTTCATTTAATAAAGCATCAACGTAAAATATTTTAGTGAAATGTAAAAAAAAACGTGTCACTGTTAATAAAACGAGAACTGGATAAGTTTTCAATGAAAAAATCGTCAAGTCTATTTTTTTTTTTTAATTTCATGATCACAATTTTATTAATCACATTTAGTATAAGATTTTTAAAGTTAATTTCTAAAACAAAGAAATAAAACCTAAAAATGGTAATAACGTTAACTACTTGTTACATAACACATAACTAACATATGTCATAATAATCTCTAAAGAAAATCATTTCCGACCAACGGTGAGCAACTTGTTCATTACATTAGGCGCAAGCTACACGTAAAATGAACGTTATATTCGTAAGTAATGAAGCAATAGGTAAGTACATGTTTAAAATTTCATTCATTTAATGTTTACTCTCTCCAAAGCTTTAATACATTTGCGTAGGAAGCTACTTATCTAGATAACGAAGGGTACATTACGTTTTTGGAAAAATTAAAGAAAGTAATCAGTGGAATTACGGTGGTACTAAAATATGTATGCGTCATAAAAGTATGCGCCGACTTCTGTCGGGGATAAATATTCATTATGACGGATCGCCTCGCGTTTTAGCGGGATTATCCGATAGTATATTCAATGCCCGTCATAGTTATTTGTATATATTCATGAAGCACCGTATGCGTCAAGCGCGCTGAAAGGGTTAAAGTAACGACCTTCTTCACTGAAGCAATCATAATTCGAGAGTTTGTCGTGTCTACAATCACCGATCATTGTAAAGACTGTATCGTTAAGTATAAATACAACTTTACGTAGTCGTCTTTCTTTCCTAAAGTATTTTTTAGATTTAAATGTACATGTGTTTAATTAGTGCTTTTATTAGGTACACATTTCATCCTGCGGGCTCGACTTGAGGCATATGGTTTAGTCAAAATTTACCGAATCCATCTGAGTGATGTTAACGAAAGTGGACAAATAGCAAAATAAATTTTACTGTTTGCGAGCTAGACAACGTAACCAAAAAAAATTATCATACTACGCAAACCATAATTACACATGATTCCCAAAGTAAAACATCTGAGCATTCTCTTTAATTTATTTTTAATAAAAAAAAGGCATGGATGGCGATGGGCGGTGGCCATTTTGAGAATATGGCATATTACTCATTACAACTCCGACTTTGACATCTATTATAACTATTAAGAAGCGTTTCTATCGACGTGTTTTACCGATGGTTAGACGCCACGATTGTCCATTGTGCTTGGGTCTGGCTGAGACCTTTGGTTAGTCTCCCTCCTCCCGCTCGCACCAGATATTGATGGGAAACCAAAACATTACGTAAAAAGTTGCTTTTGTGTGAAAGTAAAAATCTATCATATTTATTCTGCGGATGCTCATTCGGGTAAACATGAAGGGGACACTTAGTTCACATGTTTTGGCTGCATACCAACCTATTGCATTTTAAAATTATACTATAGGAGTTGCTGAAATACTTCAAATTGAGCTCAATAGGCTTGTCCGAAATATATTTTGGGGACGATTTTGAAAGCATCATAAAGTCTCCAAGACACAAAAGTTAACCATATTATATCAGATGAAATGGTTAAAAAACACCTGCAGGTCATATCCTCAGAACATTGTAATTTAAAATAATACGGATGTCAAAAGTTAGACTAGGTTTTGTTTGTATTTATACTAAACGATACAGTCTTTACATCGTTCGAGTGCTACTCCCAAAACGAACAACGCCTCATCCATATTGATACGACATGAATACTTTTTTCTACACAGTTTTAATATGTTAATATTTGCAAATTTATAAACGACCTTCAGACCAATGATATCCCGACTCGTTCCTCCTCGTCAAATGAGTTGCGCATCTTATGTTTAAATTTACGTAATTACTTATTCTAGAGTCATGTTAAATGAGCGCCGTTAATTAATTTTAATGTATCGGGATATTAATATTTTCATTAGTTTTATTACTTTATGTATAATATCATGCTTCGTAGTTATAGTGGTTCAATCATTAAGGAAAATGTGACTTTAATTGATGTTACACGTTTTTGAAGTTTTTTTTCGTTTCTAGGGATATGATTTAATTTCATTTATGGCATTTGCCACTTACTCTTTTAATTCGTTATTTTTTTACAGCTTAGTTTGAGTAATACAAGTCCAAATAAAAGGCCTGGATGAAGGTGCGATGGAAGTCACGACTTTAGCGACATTCTTATTTAATAAAATGTAATATTAAAGAGATCACTACTGGTAGGCACTGAAAAGGTGTGACTTGCATCAATGTTGATTAATATACCACTAAACTTCTTTGACCGGCTGTGAGTACGTACATGTAACGAATTGGTACCATGGAGATGGCATGAATATGAAGATGGAAGGTGTTTATCAGAACTCCTTAATAACTAACAGCAGGTCCTTCCAGTTTGGACTAGATTGACTTGTATTACAATCGTACGTTAATTATTAGGATTTTTTTAAAAATGAATTTTACTGCGTTGGTTTATAAATAAAACACGATTTATTCACGTTTTTTCAAACCATTGTTATCAACATACATAACACGGTCGTTTTTTTCCGGAAACTAGGATCTTTTTTTTTCTTGGTCAATAATACATAGCGTCGGTCTAGATGTGATACCTCGTATATGCAAACTGACAAACTTTTCAGGAGAGACAAAAAACTGCGTTGAAAACTAAGCCAATGCTTGTTACGAGATGTCACTCTAAGTCGTTTTTAGCCGTCAAAATGAATTGTAATGCAGAAAACATTTACGAGTTAACACCGGAAATACTATTTGAAACTTTCTGCATCAAAATCTCATTTTACTAAAAAATGTTAGTTACGAGGTATCACATCTAGACCGACGATAGGTAATAAGTAATTCTGTTCAGCACGGACCACTACATGTGCTTTGAACGATACATTTTTTAGTACCACTAAGTTAATTAATCCACTAATTTTATCGTCCCCGTCCCCTAAATAAGAATTCATCTTTCCAAAGGGCGGCCATTACGTCCGTATACTCGTATGTAATCAGCGCAAAGACGTCTCCGTCAATCCAATATGTATGAGCCGCTGTAAACAGCAGCACGCTTCATCCGGCTGAGAGCTCTCATTCCCACTAATTAATTACCCAACTCAGTTTCAATTAAATTAAGTCGAGATCGGGCCATCGACACGCAATGAGTCGATGCCAGCAGATTCGATTAAGATCGTTAGTGGCGATCAATTTTACTCGTTAGCGATCAATAAAGTTATTAAAGCGACCCCCTGCGCAAATGCAGCGGACAGGCCGTCATCATATACGATTACAGTGTCCAAGGAAGAACGTCTTTGCATATACATATTAGTATCTTAATAGATGACGAATGCTTTTAACGGTAAACGAAATTGAAACAAGTTTTTAGATAACGTATCGATTGGAATTGCTGAATTTGCTGCGGATATTCGAGACGATAGTAAAAGTATTGTTGAACTAAAACTTTGTTTAATAAACAGATATATTTTCTGCGGCCGATGGGTAGATATAACCTTTATTCAAATTAATTCGTAAAGAGACCTAATTTGAACAAATGCGTAGTTAAACAAATCGTCACGTTTAATTAATGAAACTTGAAATAACTGATCCTGTATGATAAATTGCCACAACTTGGATTGACACACTGCCGCATGCCGTTTTATTTACTTTGATCAAGAAACATAATAATTTTATAATTTGATTAGTTTAATGATTTAAAGATCGTATTCGGATTTATTACCTAATAAATATCCCTTAATTGACTTTAAACATCAAGATCGCTACTCGAGCTTGCATAAATTTTACGATTTCTATTTCCAACAACATTAATTAAGTCAGTCTATCTTTTTAGCAGGTTTCAACAATACATTATGTACGTATAAAGCCTGTATCGTATTTGTTAAAGCTCGGAGCTACGAAAAATATTAAAGCCTCTTGGGTGTAAATTGTACGTCTGCGGTCAGTCTGTCGCGGCTATAAGACTGGCGCTAAAACTGCGCCTCCAGAGCATCACTTAAAGTAAATTGTCCGCTCGAAACTAGTCGGACATAGTTTTAAAGCGCCCTTAGTGGAAGGGGGGCGTTTTAATTACGGCGTTTAAGTAAAAGCTGCGTCTAGTTGGCTGCATTACACAAATTCAGCCACCAAAAGCCTCCCACTTAGCTAATGAAACATGTTCGCGTACAGTGTGCAAGCGTCGTCGTCGAGCATTGTGCCGGCTCCGAGCGGACGCGGATTCGGCGAACTCCGCAAATCCTCATTTACTTGCATTATTTTAATGGAGCTATTGTGGGCGGATGTCCTTTGTCGTACGGAGCGGACCCACCGGGCCGAGCGAAATGTGCCGGTGCATAAGTGCATCAACTGCCCCAAATTGCGCGCCCGGAACCAAACGGCTGGAACCGGCTCCAATCCGGACGACAGTGATCCGTCCCGATTTCGGCATCACGGCCGAACGAAATGAGGGCCATCGCACGGGTTATTGTTGTGGAAAAACAACGTATCCATTTAACTAATTAAGTAGGGCGAAGTCGTTTGGAGGCCACGCGCCGTCCGCTGAGAAATCCCTCGGACCTCTAATAACCGGCTTCCCTAATAAGCTAAGAGGTTGTCTTACTCGTATAAAAATGCAATCGGCGGAGCGAAGGCGCGCCAGCGTCGTTGAAACTTTTCAAATTTTCCACCAGCCCCACGGTATTAATTTTAAATTAGAGGCCGAGACGTAAATTGTTCCCACATGTGGGCGACTTAGGTTCCATTTAACTTTTCTGACTCACGTCCACGCCGGAGATTAGTTCGTTCGGCTAATTGCGCGCTACAATTTGTATTTTTTGTAAAAAAAACCTCGCGATCTACGACTACCCAGGGTTAGATTTATATTATACGATGTAGAAAGGTAAACTATGAATAAATTAGACGCTAATTTCTTGACATACTTTGTCTGGAGCGGATTACCTTGCACGTAATTGCTTCAATATTATTATTTTAATGTCCTTAATTGGGAGTTGTTAATATGCCAATTAGAGTTGCGGAACGAATGTGTATCAAGAAAATAATGAGCGTTATAGATTTAATCAAGTACACTTGCTACTGGCAGCATAATTGGCGTTACGGAATAGAAACGTCGACTCGTGTATTTGTTAGCTACCAATTAAATAGCAATACAGTAATAATATTGCGTTTTAACTTATAGTATCTAGGTAATTAACGAGTTAAGAAAGTCCAAGTTATGGTAATCATAATTTACCCTGTTAGTAGTTTATATGTAAAAAAATCTGAGAATTTAGAGGAATATGTTTCTGGGAAAGTAATTTTTCGGAAATCGACGTAACCAATTACCTATATTAAACGTATAAACATTAGTTAATTTAGCTTTATTTCTAGCGTCCTAGTGTTGTCAAGATTTAATACGTCAAATGGATGATGAATGTCAACTCGAGTGTTACGACATAAAAATGACTATGACTATGACTATGACTATTCATCTTTAGTTCTCGTACAGTCAGCATCAAAAGTAGCTAAGCAGAATAACATGGTTAAAATGATCTAGACATGACGTATTCTCTTAATAATTAGAGTCGAATGCAGATAATTTTATCCTTTTGGGTTGCGTAGCTACTTCTGCTACTGATTGTACAGCCGAAGTCAAAAATATGTTGACACTTTAGTACCTTGTCTATTTAACGTCATGTTGTTGTTTGTCACAGCCACTAAAGTGACAGGGTACTAAAGTGTGAACATATTTATGACTTCGACTGTACCTATACATAATTATTATTTACGTAATTTAAATAAGAATTAAACAACCATGTAGATTAATAACCATCAGTCACTACTGTAACAAACGGTCAAGTATTTATAATTATTTATAATTGTTATAAAACATATTTTACCGGGTTTCACAATTACTTTGTGTCTGCGTCTGCGACTCCCTCAAAGTGAAATTATTAATTTTAGGTACCTACCTATAACAAGTTCAAATTTTCGTTCTTAACCTGATTTGAAAAGTATTTACCTAGTAATTGTATACCACGCACGAGTATCGGTAACAGTTCATCAACCAACAAGGTCACATCATTCTGTATCATATCATAAGTCTCCTTTATATTATTGTCGATTCACAAAAATCGAGAAAGTAATTTAAACAATCGATCGAACCCTAAGTGATTTCTGAAGCTTTGACTATCGAGTAAGCTATACGTATCTACTAGTACGAACATGTTGGTAAAACGAAGTATGTCGTGCACTGCAGACGACCTCGCGGATCGCGTGCCGGGTTGAGGTCGATTGAATTAGATAGACAATAGATATAAGTCATCAATCAAATCGACCAAGTCCTACAATTGTTAAAGCTCCAATCAAGTGGCTTTGTAATTGGCATCGGTCCAAATGCTCGTCCAATATACAGGTCTTTTTACATTCAAAGTGAAACTAGATTTAGCGGATTTTTTCATCAATTTGGAGGTGGAGTCAATATCCAATATGTCTAATTGCAGGAAAAAAAGATGGATCGCGTCGAGCTCGCTACAAACAGACGCGTGATCCTGGGAAGAGCCGTCAGCAGCAGTTTGTCAAACGGTTGAAGTCCTCACCTGTCGGGCGCACTACATTAGTGGGCCGAGATCAGAGCCGGCCTCGCCCGCAGCAAGCCTTTGTGGAGAGATTCCTAAAGCGTGCGAGACCACTTTGATGTCGAGCCCGGCAGGTAATTTGGAAAAACGTTATTTAATTAACTTTCGACAAGTCGGCGTAATCGCATTACAAAGCCGCCGGGTGAACGGTCAAGTCTTTGAGCCGGGGGCCACGCGGCCGAACTTGATTTTTACGCCAAACAAACGCGGCATAAAGGCGCTGTCATTTTCAGGTGCTTTCCAATTAACATCGGGCCTTTGACCATCGCCGTCCGCACGAAGTAATAACAACTAGCGCCTCTTTGTAATTATAGTTAACTCTGTACTAAAGGCGGGTTCCCGCCAGAGGGCCGGGTAATTGAAACCAGCTTCCAACTGACATGCGTTGGGGAATTATACCTAATCGTCTATTTTAGCATTCATCAAATATTGGGTGTTCCTATGCCTTGTAGATATGAAAGACAAAGCACAAATTACTTCGTGTTACATCTACTACCTTGGCTGAGAATTATGTTAAATAATTTTCCTTGGAAATAAGGTTCTCGAAAGCTATCTTAATTGTTTAATGGTCATAAGTCTCCTTTTGGACGCAACGCAAAGTCATTAAACTTTAAATTGACACCAAGTTATACATAACTTTGGCAGTAATTTTCAATGTTGATTCTGCCAACGCAATTATAAAAGTGACGAGGGAAGTTAAATTATGGAGTGCTTTGGACCAAATTAGGGTTTAATAGAGATTTGAATTTAAATAGTTAGAGAGCCGGCAACATGAGCATGTTTACAGGTTTCCGATTGTTCATTAACAAGGCTGGACAATAGTTGTATGAGTTGTCGAATAAAGTTCAGCAGTGTTTAAACTTTGGAATTGGTCGGCAGTGAATAGTGAGAGAGCGCCGCGAGCGAAGCGAGCGAGACGCGCCCCGGGCGGGCGGACCATGGTCGCCTCAACCAGATAATTAACTCTATGAACAATCCCTTTAAACAACTACGTGCATACTGCAATTAGAAATTTGCTTTACGGTGCTAATAAATATCATTAAAGCCGTTTGAGGAGACCAAGTTTAGCAATATGTTTCACACTAAACGAAATTCGTGACGCCAAATTTAATGAGTGGGTTTATAAGGCAGTATATTATGCCGCGGCGGTGTCCGAAGTTGGCATGTTCCGAGCGGGTGACTCGCTCATATAAACAAAGCCAGTCTTTGTGCGGTGTTCATTGAACAGCTTAATTGCATTTCTTCGCCACTTCTCTCTGCGGTATCCGTGCGTCTCATAATCGAATTAATGCTTTAAAATTCCGAGTTTCAAATTTAAAAGTGCTCGGCGGAAAATGCATTCGTCTCCCTGCTGTTTACTAATCAATCATGAGCAAATGGTTAATTAATTCAACGTTTATTCATACTTAATTTTAAGCTTTGAGTACATTTCCAATAGTGGTAGGTATAGACAGGTAATCCTCGGCAGGAGTGAGCGCAAATGGTTGGCGAGGGCGCCCTGCCGGCTTACCCGCCGGTTCGCTTATGACTCGTGAATTTTTAAACTCACTGAAAGAACATGCACTTTATGCATGTGCAGTCGAATATAGTCTTGCTTGAAATTTATTGAACTGTGACGGTTTTAGCCATCATTATTTCTACAATTTGCGGTCTTGTTAACGTGGTAATATTAAGGGATTGTTTGTGTTTTGTAAATCGATGGATTTATAAAACTACCGTTTGTCAGATTTTTCAGTACCTAATCATTAAAAATAGTATATTATGCAACTAGTGAATAAAAGACGGATTTAATGCGAGGGCCATAGATGACTCTCGAGCAAGTGAAGGATACTAACGACTGAATCACGACCGCAGGGAGTGATTCAGGATGATTGAATCACGAGCGTAGCGAGTGATTCAAGTGTTAGAATCCTGAGCGACGCGAGTGATACATGGCCCTCGATATAAATCCGTTTTATTCAAGAGTTGCATACTAAACTTTATACCATGACTACGAGAAAAAGAAAGATTTAAGCGAAAATAGATATTTAATGACGAAAAATGGAAGGTAAAATTAATTAAAATGCACATTAAAATTGGAACAAATGTTTTATTTATTAAGAAACACTAAATTTTATGTTCGTACAACTTTCAGTATTCAAAATGGCGCCAATTTATTTTTCCTTGTATTTTTCACAGAGAGAAAGGCAAAAGACATCGATCCATACAGCCTATGGCGCCAATTTACCTACTAATGACAGCAAATAACACAACACTTTTTTAATGCTAAACTCTTTGTGGTTAATGACGACCAATCAAATCTCGAGGAGGAGTTTGTATCGCGTATTTTATGTTCTAAATTCAAACACCAAAATAGTGAGTAAAAGTGCTTTTTATTCACTGTTTTGAGTGAATAAAATAAGCCTTTAATAGGGGGAATGGTATAAACTAATTTATTTCTCTACTCTGTTACTACAATTAAAGATTATTTTAGTAAAAAAATGAGAATAAACTACCTCAAGAGCCTCGCGTGCGCTAAGGAATGTAGTTAAGCCAAAGTGCAGCAGAATCCCTAAGTCACGCGCGGCGGTTGTATAATTAACGTAAATTAACGTTATTAATTAAACGATTTCCTAATCAACGAGCACGACAGAGTGGTAATAACTAATAACACAAAGGTCGAACGCCTGTACTTGCCGGTGTGATATGAAAGGTAAACATTTTGTTACGAGTAATATTTTGACAATTAAAGCATTTAAGGTTTACTTGTTTGTAGCATTAATTTAATTACGTATAAGGGTTTCGTATCAAAATGGTAAATAGTTCCCCTTGCGGTGAGACTTCGGTGTCTATTTATCACAGTAGTTTTTAATATACAGAAGTTATCACAAAATAAATGCATATTTGTATAATTTACTCGACCGCCATCTATTTTTAAATAATAAGCCGGAAAAGAAAACCGGGCAAGAGCATGTCGGTTCATGCACAGTGTAGGGTTGCTGCAAACACAAAAAACTCTCTCAAAAAACAACATGTACTTATTAACAAATTTTCTATGTAAAGTTATTTCGTGCTGTCTTTAATAATTTTTAGTAGGTAGGTGTATCTCAGGAACTAATTAAGTCTACTTAGTCGTGATAGTTTTCCTTTTATTCGTTATATGCGCAAAAGCGCAAAAAAAAAAAAAAATTTGTAGTTTTTGCTGTAGGGGAAGGAGGGGGTACTTGATTCTAACAAAACTTAGCGCTTTAAGGCTTAATATTTCATAAACGGATCCCTTAAACGAAAAGCTGTTTTCACAAACCAAAAAAAAAAAACATCCCCACGTTATGTGTAGGGGGGGGGGGGCAACTAAAAAAAAAGTTTTCAAGATTTTATTTTACCACTTTGTTGGCGTGACTAATATGTACTCGTATATTCATGCCAGCTTTCTAGCCCTAAGGGTCTTTGAGCTAGACTGCGGACGGACGGACGGACGGACGGACGGACATGGCAAAATTATAAGGGTTCGTATATTTTGTGAACCTAAAGAAGGCAGTCACGTTTGATTAAGGCTGTGTGGGATAAAATAAGGGACTTTAAGCGGGACCACTACTTGTACATATAACAAGTATTGTGTATTAAAAATAACGCGAATTTTGTAATTAGTAACCTAAATACTTGAGCTTGATGTAAGAACAAGTCTAACGCCTAGATCTTACCAGGCAATTAATACGGAACAGTTTCAAGATATATGAAGTAATAGTATCTGAAGTCGGTTTAAAACTGCTAAGAATTTTATGGCTTTACAAGATTTTCTCATCTCATAACCCTTTGAGTCTCAGCTTATACTGAGGTGCATCTTATCTTTCTACATATTGGTACCTAAGTTATTTCTACCACATCACAACGGGTGCCCATTCTTTAGCATATAAAGTTAGAGTACAGTACAGCTACATTATCGATAAAAGCTGTCTAAAAACCCAAGGCTAAAATAATACAGTAAGCCATTGAAAACATTGGTCTTTATACCTTTGTACCTTATCGTACTGAACTTCAAACTGATATTAGACACAAGTACAATGCAAACGAACCAATAGTCGGGCCCGCTGTTAAAAGCAGATTTTCGCCACATAGTGAAAAGATGGCGCTACAGGCTACAGCGTAGCACTCGTAGCATTGTTAGCACTAAATGTGTTAAGATTTAAGTTTTTGGTCGACTGAATACAGAAGTGTCGCATACCTCCTCATAGTCCCTCGAGTGCGCGGGCGCGCGCGGCGCGGCTCATTCGCGCGACCGGCGCGGGCGGCCCACCTTGCCCTTGCGCACGGGCGCGCCGGGCCCCGTCGCCGCGTTCGCACTCTTCATCAGCTTCTGCCAGTCCTGCTCACACACTAATGAGCCCGCGAGCATGTAATACCTGAAACAATTGGGATAATTATTTTTAGGTCGCCTTGTCGGAGACCATAGTAGAGTTTGACCTCGTGTGTGAAAAAGGACAATGATAAATAAATAAAACTATCACCAGAACAGCATTATCAATTATCATCCGTTGATAAAGTTGGACTGGTTTCGATAAACAGTTTTTTATTTATTTGAAAGAATATCAGGGGTCTATTACCAAAGCGCTAACTCGTCGACATTAGTATTTTTAATATCCTAACCTACGCCGCCCAGACTTGTTCATTGACTGAAGTCCAAAAGTACACGCGAAACTAAGAAGAAAAAATCAGGGGACTTTACAAATATCAATGTCATGTCTAGATATGGCAATATGTTGACAATGGCGTCAGAGGGTATGGGTTCGGTTTCCGCCATAGTCGCGTAAGAATTTACTGGCGTCATATTTACTTATGTTGAAGTCTAGATTACAAGCTTAAACTTTAGCCATTATTGACCGTGTGACGTAGTTTGGTATAGTGATTGTGAGAAGAGGAACCTTTATGAGACTCTATTATTAATGGTATACATTAGCTGCTAGTATATGCATATCAATAGGTATATTTCGCCTTTTGTTTAGGTCGTTCTAAATTAAGATTGCTTTAGCTGAAAATTTTCTATTTGTTTTAAATTCAATGATTGCAATTATAGAATGCCTTAAGACATTAAGCCTGCCTTTTTTATTTAATATATGTATATAAAGTTAAAAATCATAAAAGATGTACCTATCTCCCTGCATAAGGTGTGAGCCGCACTTGGAGCACGCAAAGCACTTTATGTGGAACACGTGGAGGGGTTGTTGCGGCGCGTTCGTTCGCATCACGAATTCGCTCGCAGGTATCGCCTGCCCGCACGCTGCGCACGCACCGCCGGACCCGAACATTCTGGAACAATGGAAAGCACACGTTGCAGAAGTGTTTTCAGATTTTTTATGGCATGGAGAAGGCAAAAGGGCACTCAGGTCAACCCATTGTACGAATAAGCGGGTCTGAAGCCTATGCTGCCAGCTTTTGGATTTTTAATGTTTTGTTTTTTTAAGCTTAAAGGGGCAAATGAGCTGGCAGGTTACCTGGTGGGAAGTAATGACCGCTCATGGACACCCAAAATATCCAGAGAAGAATAACAGTTGCGTTTCAGGACTTAAAAAAAAGTATGGGCTATTATTTTTGCAAGCAAGAGTAAAGTAAAAATCAAGCAAGCGCTGTACTTAGAGACATTTTAGAGACCATTTATTCGTTTTTTTTTTTTAACTTGTGTATGACAGATCGTCTTTAAGGGTGAGAATCGAATCGAAAATGTGACACATCATGACACATGACGAGTAGATACACACAGATAGTAAACTAGAAAAAAGTGTTAAATTTGCCGAGAAACTGCTAAGCCGATTGGCGAAGATTTGCGTTGTTAATATTGTATTGTTTTTTTTATAAAATATTAAATAATAAACATTTGGTTACGATGTTTAACCATTAGTTCATTTAACTACTGATAAAAAAATCGGCCTTTAGGAACGACTTTATTGTCATTAATAACTGACACTGAGTGCGGCCGCAAAACAGAGGGAAGTTTAAAGATATTCCCTCCACTATTCCATTTTTGTAGCTATATAGCACACAACTAACTTAAGTTAAAATATCTCTCCGTGCATCCCTTTCTTACAACACTGGTTAGACAGAACCACACTTAGGTAGAAGGTATTGTCGTGTCAGTAAGGCTAACTGCAGAGCCATAAACCGGGTTTCACATCACTAAACATCGGTAAAAGCATAAAAGAGAAACAAAACTAAATATTTTTACCTTGAGTAAAAACTTTAAAAGCCTTTAAAACACGTTAGCTGGCTTGTGTAGCTATTCAATTATCGATTCCATCAGCCGATTGCGAGCGAGATGCCAGCGGTAGTGGAGTTGAGTGCGCCTATTTGATTCTCTCGATTTGAGTGCGGTACGGATGGGTAAATAAACGGACATGTTCGGAGTTTAAGGGATTATCAGATGTACAGAAAAATATCTAAGTAGTCGTTAAGTACTTGCTCGAGATTAGGGAAAAGCAATCTTGTCTTATCTTTGCTTACAAATGGGCCCATTAGGGTCCCTCTTACACACTCAGCTGTGCGAATGTGCAGGTTTACTTACTATGCATTCCCTTCAACGTAAAAGCTTCGAGTTATGTACCTACTTAAGTTAGAAAAACCCATTTGTACATGGTGACCGCGGGGGTTCGAACTCGGTACCTTAACCATCATGAGTCAACTCCTAAACCACTGGTAACGAAATTTAATATACTAAACTAGGGTCTTTCTAGACTCAGTGATAGCGGTTAGGAAATGCTTTGCTAGTTTAAAAAGTATGTAGTTTTCATTTTATCTACTATTCACAATAGCAGTGCTCGTTCAGCGTTGATTGATGGATAATAAAATTAACGATAAACGATAAATCACAACTCCAGTTTCAAATGCCTCATTTAGAGAAAGAGCTGCAATAAAAACTAGTGATGGCCGATTAAATAGAATATCAAATGACCATATCATGTACTTAATTACTTTTCGAATAGTCTCTGTAAAATACATTAATATCGGAGCGTATGATTGTTGTTGATGCCAAGAACGTGTATTTCATATGTACATGTAAAATGTGCCAACTAATGGCCGCATATTAGGTGAAGTTCGTTGATTTCTCCATTCGGACCGCTCTCCTCCATCACTCCCCCTCCCTCCTAGCTTCTCTAATGATCTCGTCGAGAGGTTTTAAATTATGTTCCTTACAACAATCTAAAGTACGCGTACACAACCGTGCGACTCGAGACGTTCCCTTAATGAATAAAATAACATGTCAAGATACAGTCTTCATCTTAAATTAATGAGGATTCACGGTGACGTATTCAATTTTACACGTAACGAAGGCAAACAAACTTGAGAGCGAGTGTGAGGCACCGAAGTTTTCTTTGAGCGACCCTCCAGCGGCGCCCGCGCCGCGGACCTAATTCATTAAACTCGTTAAACACATATTTAATCAATATTGAGAGGATACCTAAAACTTTGGACGAAGATATGAGATCCTTTCACGTTGTGTATCATATCGAAGTATTCGCAAACCCTTCGACAAGTTACGAAAGTTGATTAAAGTAACAGAATTTCCGGACGAATAAATAAAACAAATGAAAACTGCGTTTACGCGTGTGTTCTTGGCACCGTGTTCGGGCGGCTCGACGAATTGGTGTACAAACGCAAATTCATCCGTATGTTTATTGAGAATATATATTCTTTGATAGAATATTGTTAGGCTACTTAGGACAGGATTTCTCCATGAAAATAGAAGGTGCCCCGAACAGCAATGAAACATTGTAAAGGAATATTCCCTTTGTAGGTGAGATTAGTTCCTTTAGGGATAAGTTCGCCTTTGTGCATTCCTATTCTGTAAATATTGTATTTGAATTTCTGTGTTTTGTACAATAAAGTGTTTACATCCATCAGTTTAAAAACAATAGTTGAAAATTTGATATTTCATGTGAAAAAATATTTTTTATCATTACATTAGGATGTTTTTTTACAGTTTTGGCCAACATATTGAAGATTACCTTTAGAATTCACATTAAGTTGGTATTTTTTTGTCTTTTCTCAACTCTCAATTCATAGGTCATGGCTACCTGGTAACAGCAAAGTTGCACAGAAGGTCAGTGACTGATCATCTAAATACAACGCTTATTTCAGGGGTATTGTGTTGTTTGAGATGTTATGGAGGATGTTCCGTATACGAGGGCGACTGTACGGGAGCAAGGGCTTGCGGAGGTTCCGCGGGCACGAATACAACCGTACATGTTTGTCTTGGCTCGGTTTAATTAATTTTACCTTCATACGCCGATACTGTTTGTAGGCGCTACTTAATTGAAATCGCTCTTACCTCGCCAAATGAAACGAAACGCAAATAGCTCCAAATGATTGAAGCGAATTTATCTTTTAAACTTTAAAATTTATCCTTAAACCTTTCCCATTCGGCCTTTAATTATTTCAAAACGAATAACGCGAAGGAGCGCAGGTAATTAAATTTTGATTGCTTTCGGCCGGATTGTTATTGCGATTTATTAATATTCGGGGTTGTAAATAACACCGAGTCGTCCGCGCTAATAGCGCTGCAATAATGACTCATTAACTATTAAATACGGTTATTAAACGCCTACAGCTCACACTAACAAGTACGGGTGAGTGCTTAGTATGTGTGCCGATCACTTTATAGCAGGCATAACGGAATGGGGACAGTTGGTCGCATAAGTTATCGGTTAGCGCTCTTTAGACGATTTATAAAACTGCTATCGGTTAGGAATTCGCAGTCAATAGAGGTGTGAGAGGAAGAAACTGTACGATATCAATCAGGCTGTGCAGGGAGGGGATAGAAAATAAATCCATTTTTTATTTTACCACATTTTTAAATCGGATTGTTTCAATGTTATTCAGTTCTCAGTTAAATCTCAAGTTTAAAATTCATTGCAAATTTGTATCGAGCGGACAAACAAAGCAGACAGACAAATAAGCGAGCTTATAAAAGCGTGATAAAATTGTGCATTATTTGCCTAGCTTAGATGAGGTTAGGTTATTATCATCGCTAATTGATAGCCGGTCGCTGTTGGCTCTTAATTAATCTGTTAACATATTTTATCATCTAACTAAGCTTGTAAATAAAAATTAACCCTTTCTGTCACGCTCATATAACGTGATATCTGGGGAGCTCATTAAAAACACCTATTAAATACAGGCATGGCGTAATTATATCAGGCGTCGTTGTTCTATGCGAGAAAATCCTCTTTCAAACTTCACAAATCTTATAAGTAAGAGAGAAAATACACTTTTAACTAATATGAAAATTGCCGAGAAAAGTAAAGTAGCTGCATAGGGTGAGGGGGTTCCCCCCCTTTTCCGGGCGGGGGGTGATTGGGTCCCGGAGACGAATGGCTCTCAATAAGGCCGGGATGCGTCCGCGGGTGTGAAGCGGATCTCGAACTTGTTGCTTCCAATCCTATTTGTTTCGAAGACGGTAAACGACTAACTGGGGTAAGTTACATTATTATTTAATTATAGGCTTTCTTTTGGCAGAAATAGCATTCAATACCGAAGTTTATAGTGGTTCGAGAACTTATTTATTTATTGAAATAAGTAACCTATCTGTTATATTAAGCAATATGTTTATTAATCATAACTTTTACGGATAGGTAATAAATATTGTGTACAGTAAATGCTATCAATGTGGATATTATAGTCGATTACAAAATCTTCTTTTTCCTACTCCTGTACTTTTATCTGTCATTTATATAGTCACGAACACTAATATAAGAACATACATAATATGTCCGCAGAATAATCCAGAGAAAAGTCTATCTTGTCTATGCCCCAAAACAGCACTTGTGCGTTTTTGAGATAAAACGATACGGCCAGCTGCCAAAGCTTAGCGTTGCACAAACGATTTAATCATATTTTAACGATTGTGAAATAGGGACTATAAATCACCTAATGTTTTGAGAAATTATTTCAGTTACCTGATTGGTCGATTTTAAAATAGCTGTATTCTGGTTGGTTGATACGAAATACAAAGTTTTTTTAAAAGATTTAAATTAGTTAAAGAGAAACACGTACCTAAAAGAACCTATCGTTCCGTTTGACAGTCGATGTGTATTGTGATTGGTGGATTTAATTTGGTGAAGTATTCTGATTGGTCAAATTAAAATGTTTTGGAATTGTAAATAATTCTATTTTCCATTCCGTCAATTTAAAAACAAAGTAAACCTTAGACACATATTTTGTCATTTTCTTGTTTCCCGCTCGTTTGTTGTTCTTTACTTCGTTCGTTCGTTTGTAAGTTTTTTCGCTTAGTTTTGCATTTCATTTGAAACCTAGTCGTAGAAAAAGTATTGTATGCAACGGTGTATAACTAAGTCAAAAAATACTCGTGGCGCTTACCTTTACGATGTTCGCCTTCGGCTCACATCGTAACACGCGCTACTCATATTTTTTGACCTCTCTTATACAACTATTGCATAAACTACTATTTCGTAGAAATGTTAAGACAAATGACAGATGGTATAAAAGCAGGTCCGTTACGAGTAACTTTAGTGTACTTATAGAACATGAGCCAGTTCAGTAAAATATCAAGAAACTTCAAAATATATTCAGCTTGTTACAAACTTTACTACCAGATAATATTTACCGACATATTTTGATTTGCCTCGGCTTAATCTCCGCTCGATATTCGCATCGTAATCACAATGCATCGTCGGTATCGTTAGCAAGAAACTCGTTAGCGGCGCGTGCCGGCGACAAGGCAAGAATTTGCTAATGACACGTGTGTCGCTGCTGAATCACGCTCTATGCTAACTAGACGGCTGCGATTTTTGAAATTGGAACGTTGGAAAATTTTAAAATTCGAACTGTGGTTGGCTGGTTACAATTTTAATATTTAAAAAAATCACAGTCGTATCAGAGGTGTGTTATATCTTTGATAATAAATAAGCGCAAAATTGATTATGGTTTTTAACAGAGAACAAATAACTTGTAATAATAACAATTCATTAACAGAAGAAAGAAGTGGTCTCTGCCTACCCCGCTGGGAAACAGTCGTGATTTAATGTATGTATGTACTTCATTAACATGCACCTGTCTTGGTTTTTTTTTCATTGACTTTTGCTATCCTATTTTGAACAGATGTGATCAGGCAGAAAGCAACAAGTGAGTTTTATTAGTTACTAATTATTCTGGGCTGACTAACGAATTGGGAAAATATCAGGATCGCTTGTAAAAAAAAACTCCATGTTAGCAGCCGCAAGGTACAGGCGTTCGTTATCGCGCGGCCGTGGAGCAATCTCGTATTCAAATTGACATAGTAAAACAACAGAGCCCAGACTAAGTTCCGTAAACTCGTTGCAAACTTCCCTCTACACACTCTATCGGCGATTTTTAATTAAATCCGTTGCGAGCGCCGAGCGAGCAAAGTAACACCATCAATTCATTATCCTAAACTCCGGCCCGATTGTTGCTCGCTACTTACGCAAACTTTCATTTTAATCAAGCGTTTAATTAAAAATTATTCTATAAAAACAAAATAAGCCAGTTAGGGGCGGTATGGAACTAATTAAGGCGCATACGATGAGCGGACACCGGCCGACGGAGCCGCGAGGTGCCCCTTAATTAAACTCTTGTGCTCTAGTGCCGGGCCGGCCGCTTAGCGGAACTATTACTGCTGGCAACACTACATGGCTTCCGCGGAAATGGATTGGGACACCTGAGGAAGCACGTGTGTAATGTGACACATGATGACATCTTTTGATTAATTATTTAATTTATTAATTAAATATTTCATTTTTAATTACCTGATAGAGAGACTATATTGTCTTTTCCCCGATAAGAACTTTTAATCTTGTTAGTAAATGCAGCCAAGTTGTAAGTAAACAATACGGTCTACTAGTAACTAGTATAGATACCTAAAGCCTTTTTCCAATTTGTTAAGACTATTTCGCTTTTAATATAGTTATCATATTAAATTAAGCTTTAACTTACTTGATGTTTATAATATGAAGAAAGATAAGCTAATATAAACAAACCAACAAGTGTTGGTAAAATTTAATCACTACTGTTCAAATAACGAATAAATCTATCTACTGCACTTGGTAAAACCATATTGCCTTAGACGTCTTAGGGCCACTTGCACGAAAAGTTTAACCCTGGGTTAAGGCACTAACTCGAGTTAAAATGACAGTTCTCGTATGAATCTGACGTCTACTAACTCGAGTTAGTGTCTTAACCCAGGGTTAAACTTTTCGTGCAAGTGGCCCTTATGGTATTGCTTTTAACTCTGCCGCCATTACTGTCAAGTAACACGTCAAACGCAATAAGGTTGTACCGTGACCCTGTCAGTTCATGGAGCTTCTTAAAAAACAGACATCAAGCTTACCCGTTGTTAAACAAGAAATAATTTAACTACAAAGCAAAAATAAAAAAAAACACTTGCAAAGACGTCGTTCTAAAGAAGCCTGTAATTTACTGACATAAACGGTTTAGATTCAGTAAGATATAATTAAATCTGTTGTGATTACCGCTTAGGTGTTGAACTTACAAAAGTGTAGGGGCGGGCCCTTAAGCAGCCACCAACACGATTTAGTACTGTGTTAGCGATAATTAGGTTATTACATCACGTTGTGTGCTGACTATAAAACAAATACATCCGAAATATTATATTGGTATTTTAATGAAGCAATGTTAATTAATATATTATACAGAGCAGTATTTAAAATTACGTAGCATGTCTACAAATATAATTGTAAACTGAGCGCATGCATTTTAACTGTAAAGAACTCCCCAACCACATTCATTTCATAATTAAATTAAAACCATCTTTTATACATAAGTATGATTCAGTAACTAATTCAGAAGCGCTGGTGAGCTCCAAGTTTTCCAATTAATGTTAATACCTATTAAATTGTGCTAAGAATTAATTATCTCAGAATTACGGTCCCTTTAATTTATTACTAAACTTTAACTTATCAATCTTTCAGGATAGCAGGGAATTATCAGATATAACAGGTAATTTGTGCGGAGCCATCCGTTTTTGATGAATTTATAGGGAGTTTAATTAGCGGTTGAGTGAATTTGGTGAATTTATTATTTATTACACGAAAACATTTGTCAAAAGCCGCACTCGCACGATGAGCTAATCGACTATCACCGCTAATTGCCGCCCCCCGCGCGCCCGCCGCCCCCCGCCACGCCGCGCCCTCTACCCGCCGTCCCCGTTAACTAATTAGATAAGTTTGCAACTCGACTATACTTCTGGTGCTCCGCCGGTAAGCATCAATCTTTTTAATTAAACATTTTTGACACCGCAACGATTGCCCATCAAAACCCATTTCTATGCTAATAGTGTGACTAGTTTTAATTTAAATGCAAAACGAGGAACGAACTGACGCCATAACTTCGCTTTTGTAACGCGAGTACAGTTTTTACCGTTCTTAATTATGAGTTAAATAAATACCGCGCGATTTTTAAAAACTAAAGATGTTATTATCACTTTATTGGTTATTGGTTTTCAATGGCACGACTATAAACTCTGTAATTGATTCATTAGCTTTATGAGTTCTTACAGATTAATCGTTCCAATAGTCGGATAACCGGAATGGCGTAGCTTTAACGGTGTGAATAGGGTCATTTATTACTTTTATTACATTTAAATAAATTTTATTACATTATATTTCAAATACTACTACAAGTTATTAAATAAGTCGATAAAGAATAAAATAATGATCCAATCTTCAGTATTTAACGGTCTAATGAGCTATCACGGAAGATATCGATCGATATCGATGTCAATGTCACCACAGCACATGAACGAAACAGCGCCATCTGTCTTTAAGAGTGGTCCATTAGAGATGCCCTGTCGCCAATAAATCAGGAATTACAATGGCACATTGTCCACCTGATTAAATAAATACCGCCTTTTGATAAACGGCTTATATTTTTTATAAATCTCAATTGTATTAGCGACTTTTTTCACAATACGTCATACGGTTGAATTTGCTTAAGCTGTAAAATAGAGCATGAGCCCTTTTAACTTTTAGAGGCAGAATAGGTGCCGCCATCGCTTGCGCAGATCTTATCACGGCGTGTAAGCGAAACACATCTCTCGTACATTAACATAAAGTTTTAATGCTCCCGTAAAATGCCGCATCTAATAGGTGTTGCTTATTCCACATCAAGTCTACACAATTACAACTTTATTATAGGCCATTAAGGCAACAAGTTAAATGAGAATGTACGATACGTGCATGTTAACATATTTCTGAAGAATAGTTGTACAAATTAATGTGTTGAAATTTAAGTGTAGCGTAACAGTAAGAAAACGTTCGTCACTTTTAGACTCTATTTCAACACTATTAAGGTCCAAAAGTTACGAACCTTTTTTTACAACTTACATAAAAAAACAACTTATTATTATTTATATACTCAAGTCAAAACACTCAAAACCCTATTAATGCTTATTTTTTAGATTTCTGTAATGAGTACTTTTGACAAGACTTTAAAATTAGTGCTAGGTATATGTTATTCATTAATATTTTTTTACAATATATATATTACCGAGTGTCCCTAAAAAAATATTAAAAAAAAATGTCGCTATTTAAAACCACTAATAACCACGAAACCAAAACACGAGCCCGATACCAATCTAAAACAAAATATACAAGAAACTCATTTTTCAACTCTAGAAAATTATCAGCCGATATCAGGGTAACCCTTTACCTGCAGTAATGAGGTTGTAAACAAGGCTGTCTAATTAAACTCCTTAATCGCAAAACTCAAACCGGCCGGTTTTAAAACAAAACGTGGCAATTTGAGCGCGACCGCTTCGTAAATAGCCGGCGCTATATCTAGGGTTACCAGGTCGAAAGAATAAATTCCGGAAAAACTATAACATTCACAAAAATCTGACTTTTCCCCGTCTGCCTCTGGAAGTTAAATAATAAATAAGTTATTTTTTATTAAATCAAATTCAATATTTTGTATTCATCAATTATGAAAAATACGCCTTAGAAATTTCCCCGACAATCAGTATGTAGACCAATTTTCGGACACCTCCGGAAAATTGCAGAGGATGGCAACCCTAGCTATATCGGAGAGGCGATCTCGGCTCATTACCCTCCTCCCTAATTAGACGGCTTCCTTCCGGTTCGTGCCGGTGCCGCGCCAAACCGGACCGGCGATTGTTTCCTAATCATACCGTTTCCGATCCGGTGGGGGTTTAAATTTTAAAGGAATTGCCGATTTGTTCTTATAAAAGTAAAAGAAGGTAAAATACTGCTAATAAATTACGTGTTAAGTTTAAGGTTATGAGTGTTATGTTATGACTATACATATCTAAACATATCTAGCATAAAACGTACTTCCTACCTTGAATAAAAATCTCAAGGAAAAATGAGAATAGTTTTAAAATTCCACTACTTTGAGTATTTTTTTTATTGGTTAACATTTTACTTATGTAGTAAATATTACGTTTATCTATACCAACTGGGGGAGGGTAGGACTTATAAGGACATGCATTATATATTTCCGTAGTACAGCTACGACGCTACGCCGTAGCAAGATCTACACAATGATTGCATGCAAACTTTTGTGACTTACAATAATTTTTAATTGTCAATGGTTAATTTCATATCCTTATTTTTTTCAAGTTAATATCAAAATAGTAACCAATTACTTTTGATCATGAGAGTATATCATGCGCTTTTAACTTGTAACTCGAAACTTTTTCATACAACAAATGAAGAATAGTTAACTTTTTAAAACGACTTCCATTCATAAAAGAGAGTAGCTTTTTATTATTCCGAAACGAACCACAATACAATTAGTCTAAACCTACATCAAATTAATGAGAAACCGCAAAGAAATCATACCACCGATTTAATTCCCAATTAATCGATTCGTTGGGGAGAAAATTTAAATTGGCCCTCATTTCCGGTGGCCACGTGGGGGCGCCACGCACCTGTGCAGCATCCGGCCAGCCAATTAGGGGCGAAACGGGCCCCTAATGAACGACACTGGACACCGAGACATGCACTGCGCTCATCATTTTGCTGCTCCTCAAGTGTACGTATTTTGCTTTTAGAAAAAAAAGCTATTTTAAGTTTTTCCTGCTGTGGCTGTCGGACTATAATGCGTTGTAACTTCCAAACAAATGAATTCCACTAATAATATAAATGCGAAGGTTTGTGTGTGTGTTACTTTATGCCCTGGACATAGGTAATTTTTATCTCGTAAAATTCAAAAGTTCCCTAGGGTAGAACAACAATAGAAATCCCCCGCAATAACTAATTCTACGCGGACGAAGTCGCGGGCAGAAGCTTGTGTTTGATGAAAATTGGTTAGCTTTAAGAGTTATCAGCTCGGGACGGGGGAATATTAATTGCGTGGTTAATTTTATGTGATGTACTGTCGATCATTCATATTTCGTAATGGCCATACAAGAATAAGATAAGTGGTTGCCGGGTTAGAATAGTGCCACTCCCTGTCCTCCCGTGGATATCGTAAGAGACGATTAAGGGAATAAAGGCTGTGTACTACTAATAGGCGATTGGCTTGCAACCTGTCACTAATACACTGGTAAACTTCTCAAAATCTTAGCCGAAAAGTGAAAAAGGTGGTTACAGAATTATTAAAAAGTTTTTAGACTTGTTAGTAATTTTGTAGCTCTTCCTACGCCACTCTGGGAATAAAGGCGTGAACTTATTTGTATGTATAATAAGATATTATTATGTGTATGTATAATAAGATATTGGCACATATAAACCAGGTTTTTCTTATCCTGATTTACTTGATAAAAAACTGAATTAGAACAACAGAACAATTACTAATAGACATATACATAGGTCAGGTACAAACGTTGTTGTACATTCTTAGTTGTGCCTCTAGCGGAATTCGAACTTCCAACCCTCGGCACACTCGGGCATGTTGCACTTCCACTGCACTAACGAGTGACATGAATTTCATTAGTCAGATTTCTAAAAACCGGTCAAGTGCAAGTCAGACTCGCGCACAGTTCCGTTTTGCCCGACACACATTTTGCCGGTTATAATTATTTGCTGTTTTTTTTGGATCGGCACTATTAATCACACCAAACCTTTAAATTACCGTTTTGAAAATAGAACAGTGGGGTTATTATGACGTAGAGAAAAGGACAGAGTTATGTAACCGCTATAGCTCCGTCCTTTACGCTCACCGTAAAAATGAACCGCATAATTATCCATGTCATAATAATCCCCCAGAAACCAAAAAACTAGATTGAGAGACAAATCTAACTTTACCATTCAAAAACTGTTGTCCCCGTACATCGAGATAAGTTTTTTCACCGCTCAAAGTAATTGAAGACCTGATTATATGATATTATTTCAACTTGATAGCTCTGCGGGTTCCTGGTGAAAAGAGTCTTGATGTTAACAGACAGACAGACAGACAATGAAGCGATCCTATAAGGGCTCCTTTTTTTCCTTTTGAGGTGCTGTTTCATAATTTACGGTGGCTTTTAAGAATGCGTACCTAAAGGGTGGTAACGGGACCCTATTAATAAGACTTCTGTCTATCTGTCCGTCCGTCTGGCTGCCTGTCTGTCTGTCTGTCTGTCTGTCTGTCATCTGTTTGACTGTCTGTCTGTCAGCTGGCTGTCAACTGCTTGTGTCTCATCATCATGAACCGTAATAGGTAGACAGTTGAAAATTTACAGAGCGTGTATTGCCAGGTATTAAAGGCAAATAATAAAAATTTAATAAAATTTTATTTAAGGGGCCCCCCCATACAAGAATGGCACGGAACCCTTCGTGTGCGAGTACCACTTGTCATTGACCTTTAGGTGTTTTAAGTAGAAAAAGTGGGATTAATTTTTAAGGTGTATCCCAATTGCTGTATATGTCGATGAATCATAATTTCAGTTGTCACAACAAGAAGTACGATTCACTTTTGGCTGGCAGCGGAGAACATCTGGTGAGATAATCCCACCGGTCTCGTTACAGTATTAGGAGATCAAAATACCCTGTGAGTATCTAATCTAAATATGATTAAGTGCTCTTGGCAAAGCAGCATGTTAAATCTATAATTTAGTTTATTCAGTTGCCAAGCCAAAGGTGTCAAAATAAAATGATTCGCCGGTAGTGGAAAGTGTATAAATAAGTCACGTATTAGAGACTTAAAAATAAGGTTTTTTTAATGTCCCATTAAATATGTCCCATTAATTTTTGAATTAGATATCTACTTTATTGGTAACACCTAAAATAACCTTTTCTTTTATATTTGTTCGAAAATAAAGACAAAAAATAAGTTATTTTATTTGTCCACCATATTTTTTTTCTAATAACATTATTAGAGTTGGAATAAAATAATTCGAAAACCAGGTGTATTCCTAAACAGCCATGTCCACTAGCTCCTCATCATTATGATCACAATAGACCGGGGTCAAAACAAAATCCCTACAAACGCTGGGCCCATCGAGTAATTTGCGAGGGATTTGTCCCGAAATATCGTGACGGGCGAAACCGCGATACGCGGCAGCCCCAAATCTATATACTGGCGGTATCTATGTATTAGAGGTAGGTAACCTACTTGTAAGTACTCACTGGTTTCCTTGGTTTCTCGGCTTCGTCCAGGGGTGCGATTTGTGTAACTGTGATGTGTGTGTGAGTGTATGTGTGGTTCACCTCCTGTTACTGGTCCAGGCAATCTTCACGGTCCCGGTCCGCGGCCCAACTAGCACTCCACACCGTTCACAATACTTAATCAAAATAATCACTGCGCCAAGGGCCTAAGGGGCCAGCAACACTCGGCGAAGCTTCTAAATTCAAAAAACCCTCTTAATCCGGGGTGATTAACACAAATACAATGCAATCAAGTTAATAATCCAAAACACCGGCCGGCTTTTTACACCTCGTTAGCAAGCAACCAATTAGACAAGACAAGTTAACCTCACAATCTGTCAAACGTCAAGTTAATAGCACAGACTCGGTGACGTCTGTCACAGATTAAAAATTACTTTCAAATCGGTTCCGAACAACCCCCCGCTCCAGGCAGATCTCGTCTGCCTGTTAATAAATGGGCAGGCGGGCCAAGCTCGCTACAGCTCGTTTCAAAACCGAATCTCCGACCATAACCTCAGCAACTCTGGGAACCCCGTCAGACCCATAAAACAAATTTACAATGCGTCCACGACGCCAATACAAAGGTAACAAATTAGATTCCTTAACCAATACAAGATCTCCAACTTTGGGAGGATCAGTTTTGTCAGTCCACTTAACGCGCTGCTGCAAAATATGCAAGTATTCTAGCGACCAGCGATGCCAGAAGCTCTGGGTCATTTGCTGTAGCAATTCAAAACGACTTAAGCGGGACGATTTTACTTCCCTGAAGGGGTATTCAGGCAGGGCGATAAGGGGCTGACCAATCAAGAAATGACCAGGAGTCAATGCTTCCAGATCATTTGGGTCAGACGAGATAGGACAGAGGGGACGCGAGTTGAGGACGGCCTCAATTTTACAAAATACCGTTGCAAGTTCCTCGAACGTTAATATCGTTTCACCAATAACACGGCGGAGATGCGTTTTTGTAATTTTTACAACAGCTTCAAAAATACCACCCCAATGTGGACAAACTGGGGGGTCAAATTGCCACTTAATGCCCATTCGGGACATTGCAAATCTTAAAATATTTTTATCACTATTCAAGTATTGACAAACTTCGTTTAAATAACGATCAGTGCCCTTATAGTTAGTGCCATTATCAGAGCGGATCAAAGATGGCAGTCCACGGCGGGATACAAATCTACTTAGCGTCGCAAGAAACGCTTCCGTGCTGAGGGCACTTACCAGTTCCAAATGAACTGCTTTGGAGGCCAGACAGACAAACACACACAAATATGCCTTGACAGACCGAGCGTTACGAAGCTGAGAGGACTTTACCAAAAAGGGGCCGGCAAAATCCGTGCCCACACAAGCAAATGGCCGGTTCTCCGAAACTCTGTCGGAGGGCAAGTCGCCCATCATCGGCTGCGTGGGTGTGGCCGTCAAACGATAACACGGCATACATTTGAAAATAATGCTACGAATAGTGCGTCTGGCAGACAGAATCCAAAATTCACGCTGCAAGACGGCTACAAGGGCATTGCAGCCCGCGTGCGCGTTAGTAATGTGTCGATCCGACACCAACAAATTCACCAAAGATCCTCCTTTAGGGAGCAACAAAGGATGGCGAGCCCCATAAGGCAAGTTCGAGTTTCGCAGTCGTCCGCCGACTCGAAGCAGACCCGATCCGTCTAGAAATGGATTCAAACGAGCAATGGGACCCTTAACCGTCAATCCTTTTTCAAGACCTTTAATAGTCGATTCGAAATGTTCGGCTTGTACTACACGAACCCAATACATCAAGGCCTCTTGGCGTTCCGAAGGCGACAAAACCGATGTCAAATCTTTATTAGTTGGGTTCCGTCCGTTGCGTATGAGACGCCGGATCCAACCGGTCACACCGATCAATTTTGACAGCGAACTGTACCTGTCCAAAAGAAGATTCAAATCATAAACAGGTTGCGTTTCCACAACGCCAACACGTAAACCTGGCAACGCCTCTGGAGAGGAGAACCGATTCTGGGGCCAGGACGCCTCAGGGTGCGTCAACCAATCTGGTCCCCACCAAAGAGAATGGTTTACAAGTGCAGGAGCCTCGCAGCCTCGCGAAGCGCAGTCAGCGGGGTTCAATTCCCCTGGGACATGTCTCCAGATCAGCGGGGTCACAGAGCTCTGGATCTGTGAGACTCGATTCGCAACGAAAACCTCTAAGTTATGTATGGAGGTGCGGAGCCAACAAAGAACAATCTCACTATCAGTCCACGCAAAAGCATCTGAGATCTCAACTGTACGACCCAATGTATCACAAACATGATTGAGGAGTCTAGTAAGGAGGGTTGCTCCGGACAATTCCAATTTAGGAATAGTTAACCTAGTCCTGATAGGAGCCACCTTACTCTTAGCCATCACCAAATGAAGCCCTACGTGCCCGGATTGACTAATAGTCCGCAAGAATACCACGGCCGCGTAGCCTCGTTCGGACGCGTCACAAAACCCGTGGAGACTAGCTCTACATTTGCCGAACGGCAGAAAAAGTCTGGGCAAAGAAATCCGGTTCACGTCCGGAAGTGCAGAAACAATCGAACGCCATTCCCTCAACAATTCTCCCTGGAGGGGGTCGTCCCAAGTAGCTTCCGCAATCCACAACTTCTGCAAAAAACACTTAGCCAGAAAAATGACAGGTGTGATCCATCCATTAGGATCGAAGGTCCGAGCAACAGTCGATAAGACCGAGCGCTTCGTCCAGGTCTTAGGGGAATCCAACTTAACCCGATAAGTGAAGACATCCTGGACGGGCTGGTACTGTATGCCAAGGACCGCAATCAAATTGGGGTTGTCAGCATCTTCAAACAGGAGAGGATCTTGTTGATGTTCCACCGGGAGGTCAGTCAACACGTCGGGGCAGTTTGACAACCACTTACGCAATTCGTAACCTCCTGACTTCAGGATAGCAATCAACTCATCCCGTAAAATCAAAGCCTCTGTAACGGTGGATGCCCCAGTGCACACATCATCGACATACACTGAATCCTGCAAGATGGCCGCCGCACGAGGATAGTTCAATCGTTCACGATGAGCCAACTCCAACAAAGTCCGGATTGCAATATATGGACTGGATTTAAGTCCGTACGTGGTAGTGTTCAACTCGTACACTCGCATCGGATCACAAGGTCGCTCACGCCACAAAATCAACTGATAACGCCGGTCATCTCGGTGCACCACCGATTGTCTGAACATCATTCGGATGTCAGCCACAAAAACAATTTGATGACGGCGGAAGTTGGTGAGGATATCCGAAATGTCCCTGTGCAGTTTGGGACCGGAGTGCAAACACTGGTTCAAAGAAACCCCATTTGACGTAGGGGCCGAACCGTCAAAAACTACTCTAATCTTGCCACCGGGAGTCTTCAAAACCGCATGATGAGGCAAGAAGTAGTGCTCGAGCGAACGCCAATCAATAGCTGAGGGTGACATATGTCTTAAAGCCTCGTACTCGCGCATAAATTCAATGTACTTACTACGAAAATCCGAATCCCTCTTCATTCGGCGCTCCATGGACAACAACCTTTTTTCCGCTAAGGCATGAGACTGACCGAGAGGGGGGCGTGCGGCCCTAAACGGCAACCGAGTAACAAAACGACCATCGGCGAGGCGACCAGTATTATTCTGGTAGGACAATTCGCACTCTTGTTCCGCTGGATCGACTCTGGGAGCCTTGGGGGGCTCCTCGACCTCCCAGAAACGCTGGACAGCGTCAGAGAGTGAGAGCCCTACTGCAACAATTTGGTCTTCAACCCGTGGGACCGAACCCCTCAAAACGGGACCGAGAAAACTGAAACCAAAAATAGTTTGCAAAGCAATTAGACCGTATGGTTGCAAAACCCGCTTTTCCCCGGACAAGATCAAACCCAACACATCAACACCCAGGAGCAGGTCGATGGGTCCAGGTACAAACCACTGAGGGTCAGCGGGAGTCAATTCTGACACCAATTTCACCACGGCAGGGGAGATAGCCACCTGCGGGTTTGTGCCCAAAATATCATTCAATACAACGGCCTTGGTCACAATAGTTGGCCCACTATTGACAGGCGTAAAACAAACTTCAATTTCTCCCCTTGGACCCTCTACCTGAACGCCACCGACACCGTGGATGACGACAGGGTAGGGTCCGCATGGGATGCCCAATCTCTTCACCAAAAAGGACGACGCAAGACAGCCCTGGGCACCCGAATCCAAAAGGGCACGAACCAACAAAGAGTGACCCTTCGGGCCCCAGACCCTGACACAAACAGTTGGGAGAAGAACTGTCTCAGGGCGGGCGGCTGTAGTGGAAGAGAGAGTGGCAACTACCTATTGGGGGCAACCCTCATCGGGTTGCCGACAACCCTCATAGGAGTCGTCTTGACGAGCAGGCAAAGCCCAATTCGACCGCAGATAGTGTTCCACCGGTACAACCGGGCGACTCCCCGGGTAGTAGCCTATCGTGCGGCCGAACTGGGGCGGGCGGCGCTCCAAACGTGGTCGCTCGCAAAGTGGTGGGGAAAACCTGGGAGGCGTGGTGCGGCGCCGAACCGCTGCAAACCTCTCCTGCCGTCGAGGAGAGGGGGGAGGGGTTCCCCCGCCCGTGGGCGGCGAGACCTGACAATCCTCCTCTTGGGGTTGGTGGGGGTGAGAACCCCCACCCGTGGGGGCGCGTCCAGCACCATCATCCCGATCAACCCCGTTTCGGTTGGCACACAACAGCGGGTGGTGCTTCCCACGGCAGTACGGGCAAGGCTCCGGCCTAGAACAGTCCCGCTGCAAATGTTGCCCCAAACATGAATAGCACCACCGGCGATCATTCGCAATTCCGCGCCGATCCTTGACCTTTCTGTGGAGGAATCGAGGGCACGCTGAAACAAAATGATCATCAGCATTGCAATAGGCACAGCTGCGAGAAACTTGAGCCGTCGCGAATCTAGGTGCCGGGCGGCGTGGCTCCACCACCCCTCGGTTAGGGGGGCGAGCAACAACACGTCGCTGCACCGGAGGAGGCCCCTCTGGGGCCCGCGGGGAGCCGTCAACACCAGCGTTGTCCAACAGGCGGCACTCCTCATCCAAGAATGTCAGCAGGTCCCCAAATAGCGGCAATTGTGTGGCACTGTCACCACCATGCTTTTGTTCAAAACGGACTTTTAAGTCCGTAGGCAAGCGTGACAAAACGATATGCAACAACATAAATGACCACTCGTCCACAGGCAGACCAAGGCGCCTCAACGCATTCAAGGCGATCACCATTGGATTTACCAGATCCCTTCTCAAGGTGGCAACCCTATGTATATGAGGAAGCCCCAAAATCTGAGCCACATGGGTATCCGCCAAGCGTCGAATGTTGGCATATCGTTTAACCAAAAGCTCCCTTGCCGTGGGATAATTTTGGTCTGTGACCTCCAAATGGGAGACAATACCTAGGGCCTCTCCCTTTAGTGTGGAGAACAAGTAGGCCAACTTTTGACTAGGTGCCAAGTCATTCCGAGCATCTACCAGACTGGTGAACAGATCATGGTAGGCGGTCCAACATTTCAAATCCCCATCAAAATGGGGCAAGTCCAAAGTGGGCAAACGCCCAAGGAGCGCGAGTGGTGGAGGGGATCGTGTCTCCACAGTCAAAGCACCCTGCTGTACCTTGCTAGCAGCCTGAACAACACTATGCGACAACTCATAAAATTGTGTGATGTCTGTCTCAATCATATCATCTACCTTTTCACCTAAGGCCAAAAGCTCCATATAGCAGTTTTGGACTATTTCACCCCGGGCTGGTAACTCAGCTGATCTTGCCAGAAGGGCATCGATTCGGTCAGGTCGGTCAATCAGTTGAACCACTGAGGACAACCATCTCAATTCCGCCCTGATCTTGGCTGCCAACCTTGCCATGTTTACAGGGTAACAAACAAAAAAACAACACAATAAGACCCAGGTAAATATTAACTTTAAACTATATTGTTTGAGAATACAAACCACAAAAAAAATATAATTATTTTAATATTCACTAATGAACCCTGCAAAAGGTTGTTTGCAGATTCCTAATCCAATTAATATTCTATGAAGAATATATATGATTTATTTTGAAATATAATTTTAATTATATTGTTCAATACAGAACCCTAAAAATAGTTCAAATTATATTGTTCAATACAGAACCCCAAAAATAATTCAAACTATATTGTTCACTATTCTCATTAGATTGAGCACAATAAAAAGGTGAGATAATTATCTCCACAACAATTTATAAAACTAAGTATTTAGTTTCAACACTTTCAATAAACAAAATAGCTGACCTATTATATAACCTTTTTATCAGCGGTAACTAGTCTTTTACAAATTAAACAATTACAATTAATTACAAGGTGAGATTATATCTCCTCAACAAACCCTATCAAGTTAAACCTAGTTCCACTGTGGGTCAAACAAATAAAACCTACCAGCACAGTCCGGGAACTAATACCTAACCAAAGTAAACAATTCAACAATTGGTTATAACAAAACCCAAGACAAAGTTAGGTATTTAGTCAGTTTGACTGCTTATACATAATTTCAACAAAAAATGTGGTTATTAAAACCGCGCTCTGCTACCAAAACGTGATCACAATAGACCGGGGTCAAAACAAAATCCCTACAAACGCTGGGCCCATCGAGTAATTTGCGAGGGATTTGTCCCGAAATATCGTGACGGGCGAAACCGCGATACGCGGCAGCCCCAAATCTATATACTGGCGGTATCTATGTATTAGAGGTAGGTAACCTACTTGTAAGTACTCACTGGTTTCCTTGGTTTCTCGGCTTCGTCCAGGGGTGCGATTTGTGTAACTGTGATGTGTGTGTGAGTGTATGTGTGGTTCACCTCCTGTTACTGGTCCAGGCAATCTTCACGGTCCCGGTCCGCGGCCCAACTAGCACTCCACACCGTTCACAATACTTAATCAAAATAATCACTGCGCCAAGGGCCTAAGGGGCCAGCAACACTCGGCGAAGCTTCTAAATTCAAAAAACCCTCTTAATCCGGGGTGATTAACACAAATACAATGCAATCAAGTTAATAATCCAAAACACCGGCCGGCTTTTTACACCTCGTTAGCAAGCAACCAATTAGACAAGACAAGTTAACCTCACAATCTGTCAAACGTCAAGTTAATAGCACAGACTCGGTGACGTCTGTCACAGATTAAAAATTACTTTCAAATCGGTTCCGAACAATTAGATTTAATTAGAAATCTTTCATTTATTATTCATTAACATGAAATTTTGATTAATTGTTCAATTAATCAAAATTTGAATGACGCATCATTTACACTAGTACTAAAGTTATGGAATTATAATAGTTGAACTAGTGAATTAAAGCGTAATTATAATATTTTATTATGAGAATTTACTAAAAGAGTATACCTATTTCCGCAATTTTTTGTAGCATGTGGCATATATTCCAAGAATAGGAGTATCCCAATCGCTCGATCGATTCCTTTATTAATAAAACAAAACAAAAATACTTTCGCTGCTAGAGCACCAAACTATATTGTTAGCCAGTAGGTACCACTATAAATATAATATTGTGTATAGTAAAAACCTCAAACAAACTCAACTGTCTCTTAGCTTATACATCAACACGCCACTCACTTAATACGAGTATGTCAGCAGACTAAACAAAGAAAGGAATAAATCAACGCCACATTCGCAAACGTGTCCCGTAATCTATGAAGCTGATCACGTGACATCCAATGCGCCGGCGACGATACACAAAAGGGGGGTTTTTTCCCTAGAGGAACCGACATCATTAACGTATCGGCCAGGTTCAGTTATTCGCTAATGTGACAACACAGAGAAAGCCCGCCACAAATGAGGACCATCTTTTTGGGTTAGGGCGTGCGCATAGGAGCGGATTCGAAGTTTCGAATTTAAGTTTGATGGAAAAATATTTTAAATTTACACTTTTAGGAGAGTTGCGTTCATTTCCATCAATGTATAAATTTTCATCGGTGATAATAGTGTACAAACATATAAAAAAGTGACTACATACCTCTAGCTCTGTAGCAATCAGTGGTTATAACGAAAGTTCATCTAAGGGTAACAATTACCAAACGATTGAAGAGGACAGTCAAATGTAACTAAATAATAATGTACAATAAGGTAACGTGTCCTTAGTTACCTGACGTCAATTAGAAATACAGCCTTCTATAATTATTATCATCTATGGAATAAAACAAAAGCTTATTAAAAGCATACTATGATATTTATGAAGTAACGCCAATAGCACAAAGCACTCTTTCAATCGAAACAAACAAAAGGTTTAAAGATCTTTTACCAAATCCAGCGATTGTTTGAAACATTTTCTCCAAACCGACTTGGCCAGTGTGCCCCGGCCCTGGGGGTGTATTCTAATCGAGCGTTAGCGTGGCTCGTTTTTGCGCTAACGAACAGGTTGCGTTAAGGCAACGTCGACGCCAAATAACGAGTCGGACGGGGAATTTTGCCTCATTAAAAGTTGCGACCTGAGGAGGAGGCAATTTGGAGGCCCGCGACGACTTCGCCCGCTACTTATTAACAACCGGAGTTTACACTCGCTTATCACTCCGTCTTCAGCGCACTATTATAGACGTCCTGCGGTCCCTCCCACCTGCCCTCTCGAATTAGTAAACAAACGTCTTTACGAGCGGTTTTTACGAGCCCCGCGATATTTCGGTCTCGCGCACGCTCGTTTACGACATAATGAATTTGTTCATGAACTATTAGAAAGTTAGGAAATAGACGCGTCTGGTGACTGCGCGCATTGTTCCGGAGCAAGTGCGAGCGAGACGGAGGCACGAGGTACGATAAGGACGAAACGTTTAAGTTCCCATTAAAAAGATAAGAATAACATCGTAACGATAAGATAAATATTGACTTACACGAGAAAAGAAACATCATTATCATCAGACACGCTCATAAAGTTTCGGTAGCACAGTTGCAAACGTTCGCAATACCATTCAAAACAACCCGTTCTCTGCATTAATAGCTTGATTGACAATTTACGGCACTAAATACCTGTAATTTAGATTCAAATTAAGCTCGTTAAAGATAAATTACGGCGCTCCCGTACATAATTAAGCCATCTTCAATGAGTTAAGCGCAAATTTACATATCGGCACTAACTCACTTCTATTATTAATAAGTCGCACTAACTTGGAGTGCAGAAACACGCTTCTCATAGTTATGGCGAGGTTAACACATGAGGTTAATTAAGATCAGAAGCGGGACCTATAGCTAACGCGCGTCGACAGCGACTCCGCTTCTCGGAGTGCTTCCCCTATTACCGCAAACTAATTTAAATTAATGTTTCGCTAATTTGACGCATTACCCGCGCGTTTTATTGAGCCCGACAATAAATGTGACTCGAACAAAAATCACAAACGGAATACACAACAAGGATTTAACAGCTGTCAAGCCAGATCTGGTCGTAGTTTTCGCATTTCAACAATGATTCCGATCGCATGACAACTGCGATCCGAGTCCAGTTCTAACCGAATCTCGGCTGGCAAACATTATTAAAAATTCCTTTGACAGCGGCGGCTATCGAATAATGATTTGTGTACGTCACGCCGGCTTCCGCTGTCATACTTGCGCCAAATTTTCACCCGGACTTGTTTTTTCATTTTCCGCCGGCCAGCCGGACGCCAGAAGCTGCGTTTATTTATTAACAAAATTCGTCCGTCTAACTCGTCTCGATCGCCCGGCCGCTGCTGGACTATTATACACCGTGTAACAATGGACGAGAGATTACACCCGTGTGGTCAGCTAGGGCAGTTTTAAGGCGTTTTCGCGCGCGCCGGCGTCGTTTACGCGCTGCATAGGCGCGACGGGCGCTGCGCCCGAGCGCTCCACCCATATCAATTTCGAATAGGTTTCCTATTCGGCCGGCACGGGGAGATTGCGTTTTGATCGTTTTGTGTGTAAAACTGTTGCCCTAAATTAAACGCTTTAATAATAGAATAGAGAATAAAACCGGCCATTCAATTGCTGACAGAAGCATCGATATGTGAATATGAAATGACATTGTTCAGTTTGATTCGTTTGTTTAGCTAGCGAGTCGTGGCTCGTAAGCAAACACATCATCATGTGTGGACGGCGAGTCCGCGGCGTGACACTAGTTATAGTTATTAGGTCGGAGCGCGACGGCACGGGGCGACCGCATCAATGCGGGCAATCATCAATTACAAACTACTTCCAATTAGCGATAGTGCAGTTGCAAATCAAATTTAACCGGGTCGTGTACGGGAGTCGTTCGCTAATTAGAGCGGCGGCGAGCGCGGCGAGGGTGCTGCGAACTAATCAGGTGGCTAAATAATGTAGTCGTGACGGCGTCGTTAGCGCGTGAGACAGACGTTATTAATTAACATCACATCGGCCTCATCCCCGACCGGCCCTCCCGCCCGGCCGGACGCCGCGAGGTAACATATTAAATAATTTGATTATTTCATAAACATATTATTATTATAATTGACTGTACTTAGCTACTTACCTTAAATGTAAATTTTATTCTGGCCTAAATTGTATAATTATTATTACTTCTAAATGATTATGTGTTCTATTGCATTAATTTTATAGTTACTAATATTAGGCTAAGTATTATTTTATTTTATTACTAACAATAATGATCCTTGTTGGTCCATGAATAAATGAATTGAATTGAATTACCACAAATTCAACTGATACCAAAACGAAATAAACGGATATTATGCTTATCTTATGTAAATACACGCAGCATACGTATATGAAAATTGCCTAATAATAAACATTCGGTTGTTAGAATGCATTTACCGTACCTACTTAACTGGATATTTGAGAATCGAAATTAACACAAACATATTTGGCTCATGTATGAAGCCAGGTTTCATTTCAACTAACTAACATTTTTGTACTCGTATGTCGTTGACTTCCTTAACTTAGCCGTTTTTTTGAACTGTTAACGTTAGCTTTTAAATTGATAGATAATCCATGATCACAAATGCCTCAAAGATTGTCTGGCAGTAGGCGTTATACGTTATAATACCAAAGCGTGTAATAAATATCAAAGCTATAAAACCAATTGGACATTTTCGAATAGTCTCGCTAAAAGCTAATCTACGCCATCGCCGCGCGCCGGTCAATCCCATCAATCATGGGTGACGCGACACCTAACCATCGTCTCCATATTAAGCGAAAAATCGATGTACCCCACCGGCTAGGATTTAAGGCGGTTAATAAATTGATGATTGATGGGAAAAGTGGACTACGGTGCAAGGCAAACATTATGAACCTTCAGTATGAAGTGTAATCTAAGTAATCTAGATTCATGAAAATAATCATCGCTATATAAAGTGCAGAGGCTTCTAAGGTGGCATTTTTTTTAAATGTTGTATAGACGTATAGAAACACCCTCGTTTCTACACAATTCTTATTTATGTGCCTAAAGATTAATTCGATGATTTAACAAATAATAAATATAAAATACGCTAGCAGCAGCGTACCTCCCGGCTGCCGGGCCACCAAAGCCATATAATGGGCGCTCGCATGAGTCCATACGTCCCCGCAGACTTGTCGTGATGAAGGCGCTCAGTTCTTAATTGAATAAAGTTTCACTCCACCTAACGCTCTTCATTTGTTCTTAATAATCGCCACAGCTTAATTAATTTTCATTGGCTTAATTGCAAGGTACTGGCAGTGTCTTAATTGTGGATACTCCGCGGTTTATAGTTACGTTCTAAGATTATTCTTATCAAGGTTCCAGGGAGCGATGTTACAAATTGAAAAGTATTTGGAAACGAATGGGTAGGGTGGTAGTATTGTGCACAAATATTTTCGTGTAAAATTTTGGTCCGAATTTTTGTTTTCCAACTGTTTGGTTACCTATTTTTTTTAAACCTGAAACCTTCAACCAGGTGGTCATCATAACAATGCTGAAAACATAAGAATTCAGAAAAATAGTAGATTGTACAACAAGGGCATAAAACAAACCATTTTTTCCGAGACTTATGGTATCCAACCGAGCCGGCAGGCGAGGTTGGATAATTAAGTCGAGGATAAAATGGGTTTTAAGACCGAGTTATACACTCTGCTTTTCACTTCGATTACGAGGAAATAAAACAGTGATAATGTAAAAAAACTTTAATAAGTTCTTTTGCATTTTTTTCCATGTGATAATGTAAAAAAACTTTAATAAGTTCTTTTGCATTTTTTTCCATGAGTGTGTTAGGTGTGAGCATTATTTTCCTCTTCACTAGACGACATTTTAATTAAATTCCATAACACAACAAGTTTTGCAAAGAAAATAACTAATTAATAGTCCAAAACCTCTTTCCCGCCACTGTATTTCTGTCAAAATTTTTTTTTTTCTATTTGCGATTTTTGACTTAGGTTGAACGCAATACTGCCAAGTTTATACCTACGTTGATTTTTTAATGTTCTTGTTAATAATGCTTGTTTTTAATAGTTTAAAATTTCTTCTTTGTTAGATGCAACTACGATGCAAATATAAATAAAATTAAAGTAAATTTATTCAAATAACAAGTTTATTTAATGTAGTCACCTCGTCTGTCTGGCTGTAGGGCTTAATTGTCTTAGTCTAGATGACGACAACCATTTATGCACTAGTGCATAAAATGCGATTTTATGCAGCCAATACCCAGCATAAAGAAGGACTTTACGAGCATGAGAAGTGAAAAAATATTTTCATCCTATAAAATATATTTCGCCAAATAGTTGGAAAACAAAACTTCGGACCTGCGATTGGTTAACAACCAGCTTAAATCATTTCAGGGCATAAGCTGGGTCTAGGCCATAGCTATACCATATATGGGCCTAGCACAATGTAGAGCACTAGACAACATGGAGTAAGTTTATCAAGAGGAGAAAAAAATAATATTTATCCAATACCTCTATGAAATTATATCAAATCGTCCGCTAAAACAACACGATAACCAAACACCAATCCGCTGTCAAACACGACCGAAGACAAACGATAAATCCGGCACCAATTTATCTAACATACACTTCAGGCGGACAAGATTGGTCCATCTCGTGAATTTCTCCTGGCTTTCTGAACACGACTTGTGACGACGGGCGACATGTCGGCCGGAGAGTAAATTGACAACGACAAATAACGCCAACATGTCGCACGACAAATGTTGTGTATCGTAGATACCTGCAACTTCAAGCCTTTGTGATGCATATGTGAGTGCACCCGATCTAGATTGATATCAATGTTGTTGTTTGTAATCCTACATGGACAGTTACTATGTTACAATACAAGAGCGTTTATATCGTAATATAAGAGCAAAAATTTACGCGACTCGTACAGTTCGACTTTTATTCAGGCAGTTTAGCAAAGTATGTCACCTGCATATGAAATTAGTGTGACATGCAAATACGCCAGCATCTCTTAAGGTGTCTGGCCACTATATCATACCATGCCATGACCGTACTATGAACGTATCAGGCCCGGACCGGAAGGTAACGGTCGGTGACGGAACGGTGACGGAACGGTGTAGCGGACAGAGACCTTTAAGGTGGAAACCCATTACACCATATCATATATGCTATGACCGTGCTATGAACGTGTCAGACAAAAAAATATTCTTTGTATTGAAAAGTATGACTATGCCCACTAGACTGTTCTGTCACCGACTAACATTTTAATACTAAGGAATAATACGTTCATGGCACGGTCATAGCATGATATGGTGTAATGGGTTTCCACCTTTAGGCTTTGAAGTGGGTGTTGTCCTATTTTGAAGAAATCTTATAATGAATTTAAAAATAGGCGATGTGAAGATCGCGGTCGCATTGCTTATTCTCGCTTAATATCTCCTGATAACTTACTCGTTTTTCAAAACTTTTAATAACGCAATTTATCTACGCCTACGTAATCTTCAATTAACCAGATGGGAACATAAAGTTAAAAGAATCGAGCCATATTTCATACGATCGTACGTTATCGGGTGTACGTCTCAATAAGCATAAACGTCGCTGTTCATGGTCGGGCGGTATCCGCGCCGCGTGATAAACTCGCGCGCACGTCGCCCGCAGGACTCGCTAAATCGTTCCTAACTAATGCCACTACGAGACTCTAATGAAATGTACGATTAATGGTTAATCGAAGCGGATAAATTGACAACCGTTTTAAGGTTGATTGAACAATTTAAAAATGCATATAATTTTATGATATATTTATGCTAAAATTGCCTGATTGTGCAAAATGTGGTTACAGAATTGACAAGTCTTTGGTAATTCTGTAGCTTTGCCTAGCCCATTCTGGGAATGACGGCATGACTATACGTATGTATATATGTGCTTATATTTTAATAATAATGTATATTGTGCAAAACGCACCAAGTTATATAAGTATACTTAACACATAAAAACAATCATTGTAATTTTTCTTTTTTCATTGTTCAATTAACTTGTAGTTTTGCTGCCGACTGTACTGATTCAATACGGTACAAACGGTACCTAGTAAACTTTAATTATAGTCATTACGATTTGATGTCAGGTAGCAGCTATTAATGATAGAAAATTGAGGTCCCTAGCGCAAAGTTAAAAACGTGTGAAATATGTTGACAAACGGTAATTGACAACAACAAGGTAGGGCCTCGTAATATCAACCAACGTAATGCTCAGTAATTAGATGTTATTTTTAGCAAGAGTTAATTTTTCATTAGCCTATTTGCAACAACATCGTAATAAACGTTGGTCTGCGGCCAAATTAATTAAGTAAAGGTCGTACGAAACTGCAGACTGAATAGACGTCCGAGTATAAATAGGGTGTAGCGGGATATCGATAATCGAATTCTAAACAAAGATCCGTTGGCCGGATGCTCTTTAGTTCCAATTTAGCTGCGGAGACGCCGGCGACGGTTGCGGATCGACAAAGAGACAACGAAATTAATTTAGGTCATGCGCTGGCGACGTAATCCAATCTACGGAGCAACAAGCCTTTACGCTGAAGGCTGCGACCACGCAGGCGATCGGCCGCCTCGTTTTAAGTGAGCCTGGCTGGCGAGCACCCCTTATATTGCGAGTTCAAAGATCGAGCAATTCGAGCTCGAAACACAAGTTAACATAGATACGATTAAGATTTGCGCCCATGTATGTTTGTTAGAGTTGGCAGAAAGGAGCGCAAGAAATCAACAATCAAAACATACCTAAACGACTTAATAATACCTACTTATATTTATTATATTATACTGATTTGATTTATTGCGTCACTAGAACGGCTCACAAATCTACCGGTTGATCGTTGAATAAGAATGGCCAAAAGCAATTTTTAAAAACACTACCACATCGGCAAAGGTTTCTCATTATTACTTTAATGAATTTCATCTAACTAGTTTTTTCTGCTCAAGTAACATTGTATTTAGGAAAATTCGTGGAAGTAGAACATTCACGAAAATATTTTTTTCTAGGGTAACGAACTCTATTTAGCTCTCTAATCGACATTTAATATTAAAACAATACATATTATTCTGCCATTGTTTTAGTTCATTTGAGGGCAGATTAAACGAATGAGGTTTACCACGGAAGATGAAGTACGTACGTGAATACCTAATTGCATCTGCCACAAAATGGAAAATATTGAAACATCAACAAACAAATTACATTAAACGAGAATTGTGAAACCATTCATAAATACGTCGCAATTATGACAAGACGGACATTATGCAAGAGTTAGAGAAACATTACTTATTCATTCATAAGGTGATCGTAATTCACGACTATGTTATTTAAGACCGAGATATTAGATGGTGACTAACCCGTGGGCTTGGGACATAAATATCACTAAGTATCCAATCCAATTTCAGCGGCTTTCCAATGTATTTGTAATAGGTTTGCAAGAGGCAATAAGAGAAACAATGATTTACACTCAAAATTTCCTAAAATCAAACGTTTTGAATGTACTTAGTCGATCCTTAAGTTCTGTCACAAAGGTTTAGTCAAATAAAACTAACTTCTGTTTATTTTTTAATTTTAAAATAAATAAAATTTAGAAGCTTAATTAAAGTAAATTTTTAGGAACTAATCATCATTCCACATAGTCGCCGCAACTTCCGATACGATCTTTTAACAGTCACGGCCGGCACCGATTAAAATACGCACGAGTTTTCTGAAAATTGCAGTTTTTGTAAACGCTTTAAAGGTTAGTCTTTGTTAACCAGTAAACTTTTTTATTTAATATTGTGAAGCCTCTCATTTCTGGGTATGTTCAGAGACCAGCATTATTTTCTTAACGACATTTAAAAACCAGCTTATAAAGCACGAAAGTTGGTCTGTTTTCGTATTTCTGCAAATTGATGTGAAATCGTAAGGTCAATTTAATTAGACATGAAGATTGACCGGAGTATAAGCGGATCTTTAGTTGCTTGGAATACATTTGTATCAGTATTTAAAAATAAAAGTCTGGGTCAATATGTCACGCAAATTTCGACTCAATACGAGAACTCTTACAAAAGTTGTAGCCGTTATCAGTATCGTGGTCGTGCGTGTTTTGACCCATGCTTTCCTGCCCCGAATGGAAATGCTTAAAGCTCGTACACCAAATTATTGCAATAGTAAAGAACACAAATTTCGCTTTTTTTATTCTTTATAAAATAAGGTTTTCATTAGTGACCGACCGAAACATGTTATTTTGCCGAAACCGAAACCGAAACCGAAGGTTCGGTTTCATTGTAGTTTCGGCCGAAACCGAAACCGAACCTTTTATATAAAAAAAAGTCCTTAAAAAGTCGAAAAAATGTTAGTAAGCCCGTTTTTTTCTAAAACTAAATTAATATCTCGCCGACCTATAATTACAGGTTTCTACTTTCAAAGATTTATCACAATGAAATTTCAGCACAGTTACAGAGGTTCTGCTTGAAAATTTAACTACCAGCCGTGCCGAGTGCGCCCGACGTTAGCCGAGCGCGACCCGAAGGTACGATGTTGTAAGTTTCGGCGCGGCCGAAAGGTTCGGCCGTTTTTGGCCGAAACCGAAAGTCGGGCCGAAACTTGATTTTTTGGCCGAAACTGGCCGAAACCGAAACCGAAACCGAAATTTCGGTCGGACACTAGTTTTCATTGATGTACTACAAGTTTATGAAACTCTATTATTTATTTTTTAAATTATAATAAACCTTTGTGACAGAACTTAAGGACCGACTAGGTATATTTGCACACCAAGCACGTGTAAGTTTCAATGCCTACACATACCTATAATATTGGTTCCTTATAAAATCACACAGCCGTGTTACAGAGATTCATTGTCACATTTTTACGTTGTACACGTAACAAATTTAATTTAAATTTAAGCAAAGCAAATACTTTATTTGAAGTTTATTGTTACAATCTGAGAACGCCAAGAATATTCCTCATGCACCAAAAATTAAGATTTTTGTATTCTTTAAAGCATTAAAAATTCCAATTATTAGCGTAAATTTTGACTTGCCCTTTGATCCCGATCGTGATGTAGCCACATCAATTTACATACAATGTCAATTTGCGAGAAGCAGCCGACACCGGGACACGGTCTCATTAGAGACTACGGGTGCAATTAAATGGTGCGTCTTTTGCCTTAACGAGGGCCAAATTGCACCTCGGCTGCCCTTGACACGCGCTGCAATAATATACATGGTTTTTGTAATTAAAAGCCTTGTAATAAGTAAGTCCTTAGTGCAGAAATGATGAAGGCGACGACATTGATAATGGGCTAAACTGATTTTTAAGTGTCACAAATGAATAATCGATTCTTCGTTCGTGTGTCACGTTGGCGCCACTGAAAATCAGCGTCTCGGTTCAAGCCGTGACTCTAACTAAAAGTTGTTACTATAATGTTATGTAACATTATTTTTATGTCCTTTTCACAAATATTTTATTATTATTATTAAGTATATTGTTTTTTTTTCATGTTAGTATTATTCATTTTTATTTTAAATTGTCAAAAAAAATATCTTAAGTTTTAATAAGTACGTATTTAAAATTTTCTACGTTTTTTGCTGTTCTCTTTAATATGAGTTCAGGGGGGTTATTATGACATGGCTATGCAGTTTATTTTACGGTGACCGCAAAGGACGGAGCTATAGCATTTACATAACTCTGTCTTTATCTCTCAGCGTAAAATGAATACGTCATAATAACCCCACTGGTCTTGCAAATGGCTTGTGGATCATAATACGTATCAAGTAGATAATGGCTTGTGGATCAAGTCAAGACCTAAATGCACCTACATCTTGCTTCTGTTTAAATAAGCTCTTGTACGTAAAAAAACCTATGCGGGTGAGACACACGAAGTGTAATACTCGTATTTCTAACATGTGCCGCTAACAACAAACAATAATTCAGTCACCCCAACAATTTATTGACAGTCAATAAATTATAGAAAATAATCATTCACGTTTTATGTACTTATGTAAAAAGCGTTGTCCAAACCCAGACTGCCGGATTTCATCCAGTCGAACTTGGCAAGAAATATTTATGCTTGTATGATTTTAAAAAAGCGTTCTACGAAAAGTAGCAGGGGAGTTATCAGTTATCTAAATCAAATGGCCAGAGACTAAACATTTTGCCTAACACAGTACCGCGTCATTGCACAAGTAGACGCCTCAACAATGCGTAAGTAGTAAGAGCGGGGTAAGAAGTTGCGCGGCTCGTTAGTGGCGGGGCGGGGGGGTGATTGCCGATTGAGCGGCAATTGCCCTGATTGACGGCGCCCGCGCGCCCTAACGAACCGCTTCAGCAGTGGACGTGCCACCTAAAATGTTGCTAAATATTTTTAGAGTACTGCGAGTGGCTTTTCAGGGCGTAAAATACGGTGAAGAACTGCTGTAGTACCTGACTGAACCGATGAAATTTCAATCACACAAGCGAATATCTACAGACAAAATTTGAGGATGTATAAAGATTTATAATTAACTGATAATGTTATTAAATATTACGTCCTGCAAAATCCTAATTTAATATGTAAGGTTGATACGTGTAACCTCAAAGTTAGAGGTACTTGGATAGAAAAACGTAGCAGGCCAGCGATTTTGGGAAATTAGCAAAGAATGTCTCCTGGGATACCTAGTGTCTGCGACCTCCACCTGAACGTACGATAAATATTCGAGAAGACGTAGTAAATAAATATGAAAAATTTAATAAACCTTTGCAGTTAGTTATGTCCACATTTATAGTCGATGAATAAAATTACACCTCCCTGCACAATAGAGACGCTATAAATCATTACAAAATATAATTTGAGACAGCCTAATGTTTACGCCGCGCTTCCGCGCTGGCTTTATGCTGCGGCGTAACACGGATCGGAAGGCGTAACACATCGGCAACTAATTCGGCGCTCGTACACAGTAATCAGCAGCACGGAACATCATCAGCGTCTTTGTGGAGCCAGACCGCAATCCATCATATCGGGACAAAGGCGCGGCGGCGGGTAAACGGCAGTTGTTTGCGTGAGAGCGTTAATTTTATTAAGGCGTCTCAATCAGGGAAGACGTGTAAAGTCGGCGGGCGGCCGCCGCGGGAGCGATTCGAGCGGATTACCGTACCTGGCTGGAGGCGCGGGGGCCGACTCGTTAGTTGTTGTTTGTCGAGTGACGCGGGTCAATCAGCAGAGACATGCACGGAACCGCACTTCTTCAGCCTCCCCCGCCCCCGAGGCGCCCGGCCCGCTCGTTAGGCCGCGCCGTCTCTGTCAACTGTGAGACGAGCTTTATCGAATCTACGACGCACGGCCCGCGCCGCGGTCGGCCCGCCCGGCTCCGCATAGTTCGCCTCAACCACCGGTGTACAAGCGAATCAGTCTAAAACCGAGTTATTTTTCCTTCATGAGCGACACGATTCTAAAGATAAGACGATCGCGGTGAAAATATCTAGTTCCAAATCGGAGCTGTGGCGATAAAAAGCGTCGCATGTCGCAAGGATGGGGGACATAGTTAATTGGGTCGAATTCCTCGAGTTTAGCTAATTAACGTTAATTAGCGTGAGGGCGCCCGCGGCCCCGGCCCACGTGCGCTGCAGCGCTCGTTGCTTTGCGCTGCGGGGCGCTGCAGCGCTCAGTACTCTGTGGGCCGCTAGTCGCGACGCTTTCAGCGGGAACGCTCCGTGCATTTTACATAGCTTATTTCAAGACCATAACGTTCCTTAATGCCAATCACTTCACCTTAATGGAGAAAATGAAGATAGAGGGTGAATGCAAATTTAAACCTTGGCCCACAAAGATGTTAACGTAACGTTAATGATGAAGAAACGAATAAAACCGCTAATAAGGTTTATAAACTTAACCAAGTTGTCCTTGAGAGTAATCGCACTAATCAAACCAGTGAACTGCGGCCGAGTTTCGTTATGTTAATTAATGTAATTTGGCTTAAGGTAGTGAAATCTGCAGTCAAACTGTCCTAAAACAGTTTGGCAAAGCTTTTGATTTATTTGTTATTTTTGTTGTTGGTTTAATAAATAAATAAATAATCAGAATTAACGTAGGGCTTCCTAAGTCACAACCTTTGTTTTGTAAACCGCGACAAAGATAATGTAACATACAACACTGATCATTGTAATGAATACCATCATAAAAGATAGTTAAAATGTACTTATCAATTTTTTTTTTTTGACAAATTCCATTTATTATTCCGTTGTCCCTTACCAGTGGTTAGAACCACTGCATTTCGTTTGAGAACTATTCACAAGAAGAGACAAATCTGTACCCAAACACGCTTTAATGAATTGCAAATAATCCTTTGTTGATTAAGAAAACAAAAACGTTTACGGCCGGTCATTAGTTTACAAGGAGAGCCGACAATTACCATAATTGTTTACGTAGCCGTTACGTAACTTATGAATAAATAATGCATAAGTCAGTCAGGCAAGAAATATCTAAGGACGTGTAAAAAGTCAGTAACGTCCTAAATTAGTCCTTAGCGGTCTCTAACGAGGCCAATTTAGCCGGCGAGATGCCGTTCATCGCAGTTGTGAGCACGCTGTACTTTTTGTCCCGCGTCCCAGGTAGAAAACACAACGCAACGGTTCAAAGCATTTTCATACAATGCGCCCGCGGCTTTCTCGGTATACTTTTTTGGCCGTTCGAACGTTTGACAGACACGCTATTGTCATTATCAGATGACGAACTAAAAACCGAATCTTTTATCGATGATCAATGAGAAGATCGGTTAGTATTTGAAGGTTTGAACACACCGCATACCTTAGGGCGTAATTTTTGCTACTTTATTCGGTTGCCCGTTTTTGCTCAAGAATTCAAGTTCTAAGTTACCCAATTAAATTTGAACAAGTTTGGTTAACGAGGACTATGCCAAAATTTATGGAAGATTAGCTCGGAGCGTTGGTGGCCTAGTGGCCTGAGGTTTCGCCATGATCGCAAGGTACCTAGTTCGATCCTACTGGCTGCTGTATCAATGAGTTTTTAATGCTATATGAATGTGTAAAAGGAAAAAATTGCACAGAAGATCATATAGGGTCGAAGAGTACCCGAGGACTTATTTGAATAAAATAATGTGGAAGCGTAGCTTACCTCGTGTAGTCGCTTTTGCATAATATCATCCCGCCTTTGTAGTAGAAGGAGCGGCCCATGTCGGCCAGCGCCTGGCCGCAGCAGGTGCACTTGAGGCAGCCGTGGTGCCAGTACCGGTCGAGCGCGTGCAGCAGGAAGCGCTCCATGATCTTGCCGCCGCAGCCCGCGCACTCCTTGAGCGCGGGGTTGTTGTTGTTGTGCGGGTAGTCGTGCCCGTTGGCCGTGAACGCCTCGGGCGACGGCGGGTGCGGCGAGCTCAGCTCCGCGTACCCGTGGTAGTGCGGGTTCATGCTCAGCGCACTCGCAGCCAGCTTGACGGTTGGAGCGGGGACCGCTCGCTTGTCACCGCAACTACACGCCCTGTAATAACGACACTCGTTATTTAAAGAAGGTAATAGTTGTGATGGAGAGCGCTCGTTTTGGGATTACGAGGTTACCGCTAAGGAGAACCACTTAGGTTGATTTAAAACGACAGAGCAGCACTTGAATTTTTAATGTCGAGTCAATAGAAGGTCCGGCAATTAATTTCCTAGAGGCAAACAAGATTACTTCTGGCTCGTTTAAGAGAAACACGAAGAGGTTGACCCTTTGAATTAATTTTTCTTCGGAACACAACGTAGGCCTGCGGGCGGCCGCGTTTATAAAATTTTCCAATTAGCAATTTCATACAATTAGGAGCGGGCGAGGTGCGCGGGGAGGGGGGTAAGCGCGGGACGCGGGGCGGGGCGCGTCAACCCGATCCAATTAGCTCGCGGCCGGCGGAGCGGCGGGACGCCGTCTGAGGCCCTGTCGCCATAAAACTTAATTAAACGTTTTAAAACAAGTATTCATTAAAGAATAATCAAGCTTATGTAGTCATAAATAACCGGATTGTCCCGCGCGGAACGGCACCCGTAATTAAGACTGCACAGAGTTGATCAAACGCACTGATTCCAAACTACCCTTCATTAAGAGTGCGAGCGCCGGAGCTTCCGCTGCGGTGCAGAAACTAATTAAGAATAACGGACGCTTTAAAAGCGTAATTAATTTAGATTGTAATTCTATTTCTCTGCGAGTAAAGTAGACAATGTATTTACCTATTTCGGTAACCCTTTCCTTTGGAGCGATTTTCTTTGTTCGATGTTATTTGTTTAATTTGTATGTCGGACATAATTATGTCGGGGCGTTGCGGTTCGTAACGTAATAGCTGGATGCTGTCTCTGGCGTGATTAGTAGCATGAGGGCATCTCGGCGGAAGTGCGCCGAGCCTGGCTGGCTCGCGGGCCGAGCACACACTAGCGGCCGCGGGCCGAGCACTCGCTAGCGGCACAGCTGATTGCGTCACAGACGTCACAGTGTATGAATGTCTCGAGAGCGTGTAGAAAGCCATTACTTGTCGGCTATGTCTAATGAAGGCTATAAGGGCCAGATATTGGTGGCGTGAGCGCCCATTGCGTGTCTACTAATGAGCGGGCGTCGCGTGCGCACCTATCGCACTTCGTTAAATCGCACCCGGAGTACGCGATATACGGAACCAGTATTAATGTCTTTGTTTCGTTGATTTCGCCAACACGCGTTTTGTTAGTTGTTAATGGTGTTATTTGTATGATGCTATCGGCGGTGCGTCTGGATTAGTTGGACGGCGATTTGGGGTTGCTTATCGCTTGTGAAGCGATTACTGTGTTGAGATGTTTTGGTTACCGGTTAATACCTAACCCTAATAAGTACCTACCATCAAATTAGTTTGTAAACTTTAGTTTTTTCTGTAAGTAATCCTTAATATATTTAACCTCGAGGCCAGCGCAAACAGACAATAATAAACTGACCGTTACACCTCAAAATGGGGGAATGCGTAAGCAGTTCCGGTGAACTAATCGTGTGCGCAACCCTAAAAAATGACAGTTTCCAGAACACGAAATACAATTGTGCATAATTACTCAAACTTATGTTTAGTCTATTATTAAGCCAATCGCTGTAACGCGGACAATCGAAAATGTTTTCTATTGCATTCGGATGAGGGTTGTGATTTGTCGTTTCATTGTGAGCATCGCGTAACGTGGTGCGTGTTTAGGCCCGCGGGGGCGCTGGGAACTTCGCAGGTGGCGTTTTCATTATTCAAGCCCCATTGATTGGATACTTTGTTGCCGTTTAAAAATCTTATTAGCAACCATCCGACAACAATGGCGGCGGCGACGAGCCTCCTCAGCGCCCTCTACTCGCCAGGTAAGTGATTTTTTTTCAATTACTACCATGAACAGCGGGTTTGAGTGTAAGGTCTCAAAAGTGTAAGTCATCTCGTTAGTACAATATGTTTTATTTCCTGGTTTCCTTTTGCCGCGTTTAAGTTATTTGTCAGCGGCAATTGGCACGATGAGTAAACAAAAACTTTGACAAAATGAGCTTTTGTGAACTGGGGCTAAATGAGTAACAATCTACACAACAACCTAAACAACAAATGAAGAAACTACGAGGTAGTTAAGGCTTTCGCAGCCTAGATAAGGTATCATTTATTTATTTAATTTATTACACAAAAAGGCGAACTAATGTTTCATTGCGCCCTTTGTAGGTCGGAGAAAGGATTGTCATTAACAAAAAATAACTTGGAACCTACCTTTAGTGGCTGCCTGTGGGCCTTCCAAAGTTTGGGTCACCCAGGCCCATAGTAAAATAACCGTATCGTTTAAAAACAAGTAGGGCCTCGAACAAGCCAGCGCTCGCGAATAACGTAATTAAGGCGAAACCGCTGGAAATTAAACGCGCAACGGAATGAGAATGTGAGCCTAATTAGAGCCGGGGGAAGACGCTGCGCCGGCGGCGATTACGCGATCGCTGTAGCAGACACTCAAATAAACATTTACGTGGTCAAAAATTGGTCATTATAATTTGTCTTTTTTTTGGGCAAGGCGTACTATCGTACAAGTAACCTGATGAGGTCTCTGCCAAATGGATTATTTTCTTGGTGGGACTTGAGGCCCATAGGCGCATGCATTCGTCAAGAAGGAATGTCTCTATGCTAGTCATTTCACCGGTTGTCTTATGTCCACGCCGATGTACAATAATGCGAACACTGTTGCTTGGTGGCGGGTTAAAGTATACCTAAGATGGTAGTAGCGACCCTGCATAAGGTTTCGAAAACAAGTGTTAAAATAAAATGGATTTAACGCCCTAATCAAAATAATTATGAGCGATGTTTTACTATACCTAATCCCGCCGCTGTAAAATAACCGGTTTCCACAGCTGTCAACGCTGTACAAAATATAACCTCAAACAAACCTCAAACACATATTTACACCCAGATGGCAAAATGCGTCTTGTACAATGACGAGAGTATAGACTGTGGTATAGAGGTCGTAATAGTCGCAGTTAAATGTCGTATTATCTTAAGTTATTTGTCTGTAAATCCGGGAGGTTACAACTTAGTCTGCAGGCCAAACTAGGCAGAAATTGTTTACTGAACCAGCGAACTTCATCCTGGAGTCATTCATTTGGTAGGTAAGTTAGGATGCAAAAACGAAGAATAATTACATCTGGCATCAATAAAAATTTGAAATGCAGCTGCAGAAAACGGTTTTAGCATCGCCCTTCAGCAACGTCACTTGCGGAACATTAAAATTTAGAATTGAATTCTGGAAGGAAACTTTCGTTTGACAGCCAGAAACGAGTGTCCTATTCAACACGTCGTAATGGTGCACGCAGGAAACCTAATGAAGTCATTTCATCGCCAATTGTGTGCAATATACAGGGTGACTGCGTGGTTGGCAGCAATAAAAAATCAGATATGCAGCACCAGAGAACTGTTTTTACTAAAGCCCTTCAGCAACGTCACTTTCGGAACATTATATTATAAACTAATGTCAAAAGTCAACTTTGGACTTTGCTGGTTGTCAAATCAAAGTATTCTAAATTTAAACACGTCGTAATGGTGCACGCAGAAAACCTAATGAAACCATCGAACCGCTGATTCTATATAAAATTAATCAAAAATGTGTGTTTGTATTGATCTAGTGAAAACTGATTAAGTAGTTGTTTGCAAGATTCCTCAATTTTTACCATTTGATGAGTATTTTATGTATTCTGGGGTTTTTGGTGCGGTGTGCGTAAGTGAAAATCTGGTTGTTTTCAATTTTATAAATAACTAGCGACCCGCCCTCGCTTCGCTTCGGTTTATGTGAGTTTTCTGTAATACCCGTACGTAAAACAAAGTTTATTATACATGAAAACCTTCCTCTTAAATTATACTATCTATTAAAAAAAACCGCATCAAAATCCGTTGCGTAGTTTTAAAGATCTAAGCATACATAGGGACAGACAGCGGGAAGCGACTTTGTTTTATAATATGTAGTGATACGAAATAAAGTCGCTATTTCTATCCGTTTCTCTATTTGTCTGCTCAGTTACTTAAAACTAAACAACAACGGTATGCGGTTAACAATCATTTAAAGAATATCTTCTGAAAAGTTTATCTGCATAAAACAGACCAAGCCGGACCGGGTCACTGGTATATTTAGTTATATGAAATCAAATGCAAATATGTTAGGATTTTCACGGTTTTTCATTCTTTAAAAAACACCGTGGTCGGGTCTTACGAATTCATAACTATTTGGTAGAAATATGTGAGCGATGAAAGCGTCCCATCCCGGCTGCGACACCCCAGACGCGGGGCTGCTGTGTCACAGGGGCTTAAGTAACCCTATCTACTCGTATTCGTTAATTACAATCATCATGCATGCTTAATAATTAGGGGCTTTCTCCGTAAACTCAAGGGTACTTTCGAAGGAATAATCGTACGAATTGGTTTACAATTACTAATGTTTTTATTTGGTACCTCGATCGATCGATCCGATTGAAACTTGCACGTATTGGTGCATATTCAGTTTTCTATATAGAAAAGCTATTGTTTCCCATATTCGCGACTAGTGTTACCTCGTTATCGTGATACCCGCCAAATAAATATCCGAGCTTTAAATGGTGTAACATTTTTTTTGTATACAGCGTGCGCTGGACGCAAGCGTAAAACCAATTCGCTTTCTCTCACATCCATACTAATTAAAAAACTGCGGACAAATTGGAGCCCACTTCTCGCCCACGGGAACATGAAATATCCATTCCAATGACGGCCCCTACGAGCCATTGATTAATTTTATCCAGTCAGCTGCGATTTTAACTTCTTTATGAGTTAATTGTCATACTTTATTAAATATCTGACTTTTCACACCGGTTACTCATCGATAACGTCCAGTTGTCTGATAAATCTGTCGTACGTTAAATTGACTGTTTGAATATGGAACACGGACAACATAGTACAGCCTTTCTAAACAATTTAAATCGGCACCATTTCATGTTGCCGTGAAATTGTACCATACAAAATAACGATCGTTTATAAGAGTCCGCAGAAATTTCTAACATTCGAGTACATGAGTACTTACGAGGTAATGTGGAATATTATTTGCATATAATGACCACTAATGGACTCGGCGCATAATTCATCCGAATGCGACCTCAAAACGGCCGCGAGAACCGTTTGATCGATGTATTTACTCCACACGTTCTAAAATCTCGACCAATTTTACACAGCAACTATTAAATTAGAGATTTATTTTATTATGTTAACTTAGTTCATCAATACCTAGTCGCAGTCATAAGTATATATGTAAATACAAGAGATATCAATAAATAATTGTAAATAAAATAAGGTAAGTATGTGGATACTAATATTATTGACCTAATGGCTGTATAACTTAAGTGATTTCAAATGTCCACCTTATGCTTAATCAAAAAGTCAATGATTATATTATAATCAACCGATTATCACTTTGAGTGCATACACTGGAATTTTAATTAAAAATATAAATTGCAATCAGTTTCGAAAGATATCAATCGTGATTGCAATGTAGCTGCTATTATTAGGAATTCCCTTATCATTTTATCTTCTGTTTATGTGACTGATCATCAATGTTTACTGTCGTTGTCAACAGGTGAATCATGCCGAAAAGCATGACATAATAAGTGTAAGAAATTGTTTTCTTAGAAGATCCACGTTCTCGCAATTAGAGGCGCTTGAGCGGACACGCGGTGCTAAGAAAACTAGACTTAATTCAGTAAGTATTTTAAATATTTGAAAATTAAGACGTTTGTACGTTTACTTAATTGTAGTTATGTGGTGCAACAATGCTACTTGGAGGCTGGTTAAATACCTAGTAAGGTGGTTGCGATGCGGACGGACCCAGCACCCTACCTCCACTATCTTTAGAATATATATTATTTATACCTACACGACTTAAGCCAAGAGGAAGGTATATGTAAAGATTTTCAAAGAGAAGTCTTGAAGTACAATCACCAACCTTAAAAATATGACTCGTCATAATTGGTAGAGACATAGAGCGTGTTAGATTTTTATGATTGAAACGTTGAATATATTGATAATATTATTTCAGTGGCCCTAGACAAGATCCATTCGGCGACCGTTATAGGATTGACGAAAACTGGTCGCCTGGAGCGCACTGAAAAAAACCTTAGTTGCTTCTTAAAAGGTTGGTTGATGTAAATAAGCATGTTGATTTTATACGAGCCCAACAAGGCGTTAGATACATCAAGTAACGGCCACCGCACTCAGAGTTAGTTAATGACGATTATTTAGTTCCTAAGTGAAGTTTGAAAAAGGAACGCGTTAATTGACTTAAATGTCTCAGTGTAGGTTGTGAGTTGAATCACTAAATAATAACTTGCTGTTGTTACTATCAGCTTTGGTTGGTATAATATCATAACTATTTTGTTAAATTTTTGTTAACTAAAGGAAAATCTCTCTTGGTTCACTCTTATTTGTCGGGCGCACTTTTGTCAATTCCCTACATTTTGACAGTTGTCGACAAACTTTTACTTCAGCATTATGCCTGTTAGGGCCCTACTAAAGCTCCTTTTCTATCGCTCAAAATGTATGAAATGTCAGTTGACACGTGATTTATAGTAACGCACGAGATAGACAAGAAAAAGGTTAGTAGCGTTTATATCTTGGATAGCCCCAAGTAGTTGTACGCTCATTCAACCCAGAGAACTATTAACATCTCAGCCCAAACTACCTTCTCCAATAGACCCGTGCAGGCGCGGTCAGCGGAGCGACTCGTCACGCCGGCCGGCCATGATTGTGGCCAACAAATATATTTAAGTATTCGTGATAAAGCCGCTCGGTGTGTAATTTTCGAGCGTTTCGCTACAGAATGTCCGCCCGCGGCTCTCGCTATGATTACGGGATACATTGAGCTGTTTTGTTTTATTACTGCATTCAAGACATGGATATACATATATGTGAGGAAATGTGTAGAACTGGAGATTAAGCCGTAGGTTAGTGTAAGAACCGTCCTTTTACAGTCAACTATGTTTTTTTATCTAATATTTTATGAATGTGACTATGTTAGCCCCCTAAGTAAGTGTAAGTATCCCTTTCTGTCGAGCCTGTGATGATGTGTGAATTGATTATGAATTTGGCTATTCATTATAATAAATATTTATTAAGAAAAAATATTGCAAACATTTGCACGATCGTATAGGCTCGGCTGGAAAGGGGTATGTTACACGTATTTTTATCCGTTAGAAATGACGATAGCCATATTCCCGTGTGCGTAAAACCACATCCTGTATTTTTAATGTCAACAAATTCAGGGGTTAGGGCTATATACATATAATGGCGATCAGAAAAATAATGTTTTTATGTGTTTAATGCGTACCTAATAGTAATATAATAATTCAAAATATAGAATAATTGTATCTCTAGATTTTTTAAGGGCACAATTTTTTTTTAAAATATTGAACAAAACACTTAAGGGTTTAACATACTCGACATATAAATTAATGACGACTGAGCCACTAATTAAGTCAATACGCCGTTATCGGCACCACGTGGCCGTGATTGCTGATCACGTACACGATAACCACTATTGTTCTCCACAGTCAATGCACTTTACCCAAGCCTCCATTTACTTATGAACCGGTGTGCAATTTATTAGAATGCACTTGGTCAATGCAATGGTGTTCAAATTGGACGTTGAATTCAACAGCCTTTCATGTTGATATCGATAGTGTTCTAAATAGAAAGAATAAAGTTTATGGCTGTGCCTATTTTTTAGTCGAATTATCTTCCTTTACTAAATACAGTAATAATAGAACTTCATTTAATACACACAACTTCAATTTAAGGTCCATTATTAATTTGTCTAACCATTAAATAATCTCTGCGATTAAAAAATAAAATGAGGGACAATCTCACACAAATTGATCTAGATACAAACTAAGCTCAAGGGTTGTATTATAGGCATTAGAAAACAATACACTTATGTATAATAAAACACATCGAAGACATGATACATGATAATGTTATTTCATAGTTTTTAGGGTTCTGTACCCAAAGGGTAAAAACAGTAAATAGGGTATACGAAAGGGCTTAATCTGCACGTTTCAAAACGATTTATTTTTAAATTATCTGTGATGTAATTTTTGATTTAAAACCAAAAGTTTACTAAAAATGACCGTTTCCCTCCCTTATCTCCGAAGTTTATTAATCAAAAAATCTGAAAGAACCCTGACGCATAGATAACTACTTACAGTTTACGGGAAAAATAAAACGAAATCTACGTTATTTATAGTTTTTGAGAAATATCAAAAACCTTTTGAAAATCTGTATTAAAATTTAGGCTAGTCAAAATCGATCTCATGGCACAGAAAATTAAGTTCATGAAAAATTAGTACTTTCTTTTGCGTTTTCCAACCATATTATCTTAAATAAGGAATCCTCGGTGCGCGAGTTTGTCTCGCACTTGACCGGTTTTTTTATTACGGGTTAAGTCGACTTGTACCCTTTTTCACTAGGACCCCAGCACTCGGTAAATCTTCAAAAAGCAATTGACATGTAAACAAAAACAATACAATGAGGATACAATAATAATGTACAGTCAAGGGCAAAAATATGTATACACCTAGTACCTTGTCTAATTTCGTCATATTTGAACTGCCATTATATGAACTGTCACAGTGGTTAAAGTGACAAGGTACTAAAGTGTATACATATTTTTGCCCTTGACTGTACATTGAGTAGAATAGTGCTCGCGATGAAGCATCCGTCACTTTTTGACATGTAAATAAGTACGAGAGAGACGGATGCTTTATCCACATTTTTTTCATTTTATTACGATGAACTCATCATTATTTGAGTTTAAACTTTAGTGCACACCCGTCAGAGAGCTTTTGCTCAGACTTATTAGGAATGCATGGGTATTTTACTGTTTCCTCAACGTTTTAGCTGTACATATGGTTCATAGTAATAATTCTCATTTTGCGTTATACCACATCACGGCGTGCGCCCGCGCAGTGCTGCGATTTGTCATAATTTATCGCTGGTTTCTAGCGAGTATTGCTTTTGTCAGAATGTTTATTTCAAGTGAAGCCGAGAACTCGATATTGAGTTCAATTTGTACGGAAATCTGGGGTCTAGCGCTGAATGGGATTACGTGTTTTTAATTTATTTATGGAGGTTAATTCAAGGTGTTTATCCCTTGACAAAAAAGAGCCTTGTTAAAAGTTCAGTTTTGTGTTTTATTTTTCATATGTATGTGTTTTTTAATTTTATTTAAGTAATATCTGAATTAACATAACTGCACTTCATACTCGTACATCGATACTCGTACCTTAGTGCACAATCGTACTCAATGTTTTTTTTTGCCAGTAAAGTTACGAACTTATTATTTGTGCACAAGAATACTAATTAAAATATCTTTTCAAATTTAATTAGTACAATTTGTGAACTAAGGTATCGACATGTCATACGAGTAGAAGCTGTTTTTTTTAAGCAAACATCAACACACCAGCATATATTTCGACAGTTCTTTTAAAACACTTTTAGGCTTCAAAGCAATTATTTTGTTAAGCGAATGATTTCGGAAATAATCGAATTGAAAGTTGAATTTATTCTGTCCCCCTTTATCTTTTAAATCGTATGCCCGAAAAAGATGAAAAAACATACAAAGGTAACGCTTAATAAATAACAACAAAGAAAAATACTTGCAACATGATCGGATATATACCGTTTTTGAGTTATTTGTCGAAAACAAAAGAACCCTACACTGAGCATGGTCCGCAATACTCTTGCCCGGTTTTTTTCCGCCTCAGTTAAAACAAGGCAACTAATTAACTAAGCTTCAACAGATGTTTAATAGACCTATGAACTACGAAATTAAATTACATATGTCACTATCGTATTCAGAGGTGGTTACGCTAGTTAGTTTAACTTTCTACGAAACACGAAGAATACGCGTATCATTTAATAACAGGTGTCTGTAGTTACAATTATAAAATGTTTAAGCAAGTGAAGTCGTAACTTCGTATTTTGTCATTTCTATTATCGAATGTCACCTACGTTACCGCATTAGACAACGTTTGAACATAACTATTGCCACAGGCTTGTTATTACGCTATTTATAAATCTTATTATATGCTAGTGAGCTTATGTTTATTACATTTCTGAAACTGACAAGTCAAAGTGATAAACAATAGAGTCCCAAAATGAATGCGTCAGTCAGTTATAGTTTCTATGAATAAGCATTGGCGGTAATCCAAAAGTTGTGAATAATTTCTTTACGAGAGCATTCCCGATAGCTCCACTTTCTCTGCCGAGTTGAATAATGGCCTCGCCGTTTATGTTATTTACGTACTGAATCTGAAATACGATAATGACAGCGATACTCTACGATGGCCCACTGGCTTCACATCAATAGCTACATTAACATTTTTATAGGTCGTCTAATAGATTTGGAGTCTACAAACATTTGGACTGAGAGACAGAGCATTGTTTTAAAGTCATTGCCGAATAGAACCATATATAGTCTGCGGAGTTTAGTAGGCATACACAATTCCACAGATTGTTAAAATACAGACGGTCAGGTTGCATTTGATTCAGAGGCCAAACTTTTGTCAAGTTCTTTTTAACGTACGATCGGACCGGTGCCGACATTTACGATAATTCAAAATGTTCAATCAAACCACACTTCTCAACAAAAATATTGAATCTCAACTACATTTGACATTAAATTATCTTTGGTTGCATTCCACAAATATCATTCTTTGATGCTATTTCCTTTTATTACTGTCAAAATGAAGAAGATTTTTGGTATCCGTCGGTATTCTTGTACTTTTTCGGGGTTATTAAACCTTAACACGAGTTAATGTTTTGTTTGAGCCAACTGCCAAGCTGAGCGGTTACGTTGATGATCTACCGTTACCGTGCATGTCCAACCGCAACATAAACCGTTTAAATGGACTTGGCTCTGATTCTTTAACATTTTAATTTTATTAATAAATCACCGAATAATTACATTCTTTGATCACCAAGGATCGCTTCGGGCAATGAATAAAAGATTTGATTATAATTAATGTAGCTGATTTCAATCAAATAATACTACTAATTAGCTGACATTGGCCCGGCTTTGTGCGCGCCGCTTAACAAATGACTCAATTGGTGTTGTTAATAGCCGGGGCCCTGCGGGCGCGCCGTGTCCTGCGGCGGGTTCACGACCAGTCACGACACCTAGATCGAACTAATAGAAATCGCGCGCACACACCCGACGCTAATTATCAGGTACCGCCCGACCTCGAATGATCTTGAAGCACTATGCTATTCACTGTGTAACATTAATAGTGACTTGCTAACCTTATTTTTAATGAACAACGGGCATGTGGCCCCCGCCTTTATCCGTGCCCTGCAGCATTACGTCAGTTAACTTAGAACAGTCTTTTGTTTTTAAACTAATTAAAGTCCGGTGTTTGGATCCGCTGACATCGCTCAATTACCCGCCTTCGTTTTGCTTCTCTTTGCGTTTGTACGAATTATTAAAATAAACGTTATTTTTTGTCTACAGAGTTCTTAATTGCCGCTCAAGTTCAACTAGTGTGGTTTGTAGGTACAATGTTCGTATTAAATTAATTAGCCTCATGTTGTTTCTGTGGGGATGAAGCAGACTTCATGTAAATTATAATTGCTGTCGTGTTTTGTAGTGGACCTTTGTAAAATCCCTAATAAAAAACTTCCAAATAAACTAGGTACCGAACCATTTTTTCTCCCGTTTTTTTCAGATTTAATTATTAGAGATTTATTTAGATGGGGTATAAAGTTGAAGACACGAGAGGTTTATGGGCAAATGCACCGTTGATGGGAATGAGATTTTTTTTCTTGGGTGACAGTGATGGACAGGGGACGGGAGCGGCGGGCGGTGTGGAATGTAGCTGCCGGGATATAATATCACTGCTAACATGTCATGTTGTTCTGGTACGTTATAGACACGTTTAAGACAGTTTGTTTTTTACAAGAACGCCTTCGCAGCTGTGAGTCTGATGGTTGCTATAAGTTTTCGTTTGTTCGGTGTATGGGGCTAAAAGTCCGCCAAATGTCGAATATCCTACATACCATTCTCAAATCTCTTGGCATTTCAATGGGAGTTACTATGAAACTAAGGAACCGCAGCACAAAGGGCACTACCTAAGTTATATTATAGTACACACACAAAAAGTGTTCGGGAATAAAAAAAATACCTATCCTTTTCAATGCGATAAGTATATTCAAGCTCAATCCAAAAACAAAAGCGCGTGAAAACCAATAACTACAAGCAAATAATACAGTTTTGAATTATTAAAATAAAACTTGAAATCAAGTCAAGTATCAACATTTACAAACAAATGCACTTTAAACCAGAGGAAAAGAAAGTTACCAAAAATGTAAAAGACGGTAATGAAGCGTTATTGTAGCGATAATAAAGCTAAATTGATTAGCGGTGGTCCCGCGCAGGTAGACCGCATTCCTGGGGAACGTTTACGTTTACATCTTGGCTTATCGCGGGGACACGTCCTATTGTAAAAACCGTTTAGGCCAGGGTTCCCTCCCGCGACTAACCAATAGACGACGCGACCCCAAAAAATTGGGCCGAAATATTTCCAGTTTGACTACGTTTTGAGTCTTAGAGCCAAAATTTAGGTGCGCCAATCATTACAAAGCTTTTTTTGGTTCGGTTTTTAACCCCCGACGCAAAAAAGAGGGGTGTTATAAGTTTGACGTGTAAGTCTGTGTGTGTGTCTGTCTGTGGCACCGTAGCTCTTAAACGGATGAGCCAATTTGGATCCGGTTTTTTTATTTGAAAGCAGGTTTTTTGGCGGTGGTTCTTAGACATGTTTTATCAAAATCGGTTCAGCCGTTTTGAGATAATATAGAGATTTTAGGGTGTTAAAAGCCCTCGATTTAACGGCGCCACGTAAGTACTTTAAGAGCTGATATCCCTTAACGGCTTAACCAATTTTCATAAAATCTTGCTAAGAACCACTAGAAAACTTGTTTCCAAATAAAAAACGCATCCAAATCGGTTCAACCGTTAGGGAGCTACGATGCCACAAACAGACAGTCAGATACATAGACATAGAGATACACGTTATAAACGAACATCCCCTCTTTTTATTTATTAGTTGATAACCCTCTATTATTCATTTCATGTCTTTAAAGAGACGTTGCTAGCTATATTCATATTGTTAATTTAGTTTTTTTTTAAATGTTTTTTTTTAACATTTTTAAGGAATATCTTTTACTCACCTACCTTAGCCAAATAAGATATAAGACAATGTTCTGTCATATCAGGAAGTGAAAAAGCTGGTTGAGAATACAGTAAATGGGCATTTAAGTACTCCACCGACTACAGTAATGAACTTAAAATAAAACAACCCATGAGTACCAATGAAATCTGTATCTTTAAACCTTTTAAGAACGTAAGTAATTATCGTAGTCGACGCCTTTGGCCTTTTAGGCCCTTATAGTTATGGAGTCCGTACTTTTTTTTGTTCGGTAAACAGAACGGCACCGGTTCTAACTTTCTTTAGCGGTTCACTCTGTCATAAGCTAGTGCCGGCCTGTATAGTTACTTTCTAAAGTTTACTTGGAAAATGGTGCAAAAATCTCTAATGTGAAGTGAGGGTTCCCTTCATCTGGCATACCTAATATCGATTGTCCGAAATACATTTCGCATAACAGTTATCGCAGAAACATTTTTAACCGAATGATACTTTAGCATAATAGTATACTTAGCATAACTGTCATAACGCATAACAATCATTTGGCAGAATTTTGAATAGCAGAATACTAATATCGCCGACTTTCATTTCACAGAATTTTATGTAGCAGAAAATACCTTCCGCCGAATTTATTATGGCATAATTGTAGTACCATAGCATAATAATTTGTAGCGAAATGCTACCAGTAAAATAGGTTGGGTTAGGTTAGAATTTCTACAATCGCATTGCAATTGGAGCAGAACTACATAGTATGCCATACAAAATTCGGCGAAACAATTATTCTACCATAGGACTATTATTCTAATCAACGTTATGCCAATACTATTCTGCCAAAGACAATTGTGCCAAATGTCAGTATGCGATTTTTTTTATCCCAAAAGTAATTATGCGAAATGATGATTCTGCTAAGGGTTGCTATGCGAAACGAAATTATGACAGTAAATTTTATGCAACATGAATGTAAACCGTGAAGTGAACATACCATTAGAAAAGGTAGCAGGGACTAACTATACCTGCATTATTTGTGTATTTTAAAATACACAGTTGGTAGTGACTTGACACTGCTTACGAAGCTACTCGTTCCGGTCTCGCGTTAAATTTCCGGTAAATATGTTAGTATTCGTTTTATTGATACTGGTAAAGAACACTACCTTAGTACAGTTACACCTAAAACCTTTCCCTCCCCTGGCTAAAAATTACCATAATTTGTAACTCTACGATAAGAAATTTACTCGTTTGCATGCCTCCGATTTATTAATTTATTGGGTTAATATCTATCGTGTAGGTATCGTATCGTTTTAGGAAGGCTAGAGTAGTCCTTTGACTAGGTCAGTTTGTTCGAGTTTGTCCTCTAACAATACTTAATATTAATTTATTCTTCCGTCAAAAATAGCTAATAGTTATTTACGCAACTGTCACATAACAATGACTTCATTCACTTGTTAAAATAATAAAGATTCCTTACATATCTATTCACAACCACTCATATCTTTCTTGGGTAGCCGGTTAAAAAGAACCAATGCTGTTAAACCACTTCCAAATGTTTTTTATATCCTTTGGATGTTATGTAAAGGTTATAGTGGAGAAGGCGACCAAATTCTATCCGTCAGCACGCCATGGCATCCCCATACCAATAATACAGAAGCCTAGTATGACAAGAGCTATTCGTAATCAAACCCAAATATAGTGTTTTTTATATTTAAACAATGGGAAGCATAGCTCTATGTGCATTAAGGGTCCAAGTATGTATTCTTTGGGTCCCCCTACCTTGTTGCGACACACAGGAACGCGCACGTTTATGTAACGCGACTCTCTTTACGACTTTCTTAAGCAGTTAAAGTTCTTTCATAAGTTTACGTTATAATGCGTGTCGCTCTCGTAATTGCTGGCAATTAAAAGTGAAACATTTCCTTTACTTCTTCTTACTGTTTAAATATAAGCCCTTACAGTGTAACAAACGGCGAATTTTCATTAGTTTTAGTACCGCGGTTATTTTAGGACAAGGTTCATTTTCATGTTCGCGTCAGTATTAGTTAAGGATCAAACAGTTTACTGCGTCATTTGGAATGCTGCCAAACTGCGCTTACCTGAAACAAAGCAGTTTTATATATCAGTTACTGTTGGATTATTTATATTTTGGTTGTACTGTGTTAAACATAGACATGCTTTTATTGGTGTATTTTTAATTTAATACATTTATCAGGGGTCAATTTCACATCAGTTGACCTACTCCTATACTAAGCTCTAGGCTTGTACTAAATGTTTTGCCGATGTAAGTGCTAATAACATATCGTTAATGTGAACTATAAATGTATGTAGAAAATAACATTCTCGTAGATTATGATTTGTTTTCAATAGCTTGGACTAACACCAAATAAAGAGGAAACACTAAGCAGGGGCACAAAATTGGCACATAATAATTAATTTTTCTTGCTTTAACTATTTCTAAATCACTCACTTTTGACCAATATTATCTGGTCCATTCCTAAGTTTTGGCTTTGAAAAATTAACTATGCCTATACTTTATTTAATAGTGACCACCCACGAACGACCTTTTAAAAATAACAAATACGTTTACTAATTCCAGTTATTAAATCCTACTGAGCTAAGAATGACATTGATAAACCGTGTATTCGGCATGAGGTCGAGGTAAATATGAACGTTTAATTAATATCGAATGGAGGCTGCTATCAAACTCGAGTTTGCGTCAGTTTGGTTGGCACCGGAAGGATATGAACATGCGATTACGACTGGAATTACGGCTCAACTATATTCGAATTCATTCGAACCTTATTAACGAGTTCATGACCTTGATGGTCTTGCTGTATATACTCGTGTATGTAAAAAACAGGTCAATAGCGTCACAGGCAATGTTCAGTGTAGTATAACGTATTCGTAAGAAATACGATACGATTCTAAGTTTCTTTCAATCTTTACCTTATTAAATATCAATACTTATTAAAACCCACCGGTTCAACGTAGGTCCTTAATTATTTATTAATATTTCTGAAATGAAATGAGTGTGCCCTTTAGAAAATCTCATGCGCCAAAATAGTTTATGTTAAGTTATAGTTTCTAAATACCTATGTTTTTTTCTCCATACAATTGTTTACTATTAAATAAAGAAAATTGGGACTTGTCTCGGCAATGTTTATAAAAGATGTCCTCGCGATATTTTAGTGCTCTGGCGCGGTAGTGACCATTTTATAGAGGGACGTGCGTAGGCGCATACAGCGATAGGTACAACCTATAAATTTATTACGGCTGGCAATAAAAATTCTCGCAACTAACACGTTCCCTGCGTTCCCCGATGTGTTTACACAGATCAAAGGCCGTATCAAATAAAGTTTATCAAATCTCCCATCATAAGCGCAACTTCGGGATTCGGCGAATTCATAACAACCCAATTTTATCAGTTCTTGGTATGTTTATTATTACTATTTAACAGATGCCTTTTACGACCTCTTTTACTATGGCAACCAGATAATATAAAAAAAACAGACGAGCACGAGTCGGACTCGCACACCGCGGGTTCCGTACCTACACGAATTTACGGTTTTCGGATTTTTCCCTTTACATGTGCTATAAGAAATTGCTTCTTGTCAACGGAAAGTTTCTTATAGGTTGTTTTAATTTCCTTGAGAGTGTCGAAATTTGTGGCATTAACGGTCATATATCTTTTGATTGCGTTGACTTAGAAGTACGATTACTCACAGCTCCAAGGGATTGCCAGACTTGAGTATTTGATAAGAATTTCAGCTTGATACCTCCTCCGCGCGTTCCCGAGTTAAAGGGTGTTTACATATAAACAGACGGAGAACGAAGTGATCTTATAAGGGTTTATTTTTTCCTTTTGAGGTGCAGAACCCTAAAAATGATAATGTGTGTAAAAGAAGCGTTTAAATGGCTGCACAAGTGGATCAGTTTTGTTACGCGGACATATCTATTACGGTATAATTAAGAGGGGCGTCAGTGCGGACAGGTGGTAACGATCGCGGCACCTCGAAGCGATGACACGTCGCGGCGATAGCGGTGTATAATGAGGCGCGATGCGATCGCAAATGAGTGCGATAGATATTAGGACGTCGTCGCCGCGATTACCGCGCGGCTCCTCGCGTGATGGCATCCAGCCTCAGGATTCATGAATGGATGCCGATCGGCCATTCAACAAGTTTCGTCGCGCACTGATTACCGCCTGGCCACTTTTAATCTTATCTGCTCCACGCCGCCCGGCCGAGCCGCACCGGCCCGAGCGCCCGCGCCCTACAAAAACTGACCGTTGCCCGACGAATTTCCTCTCTCCATTCACACCTTTTTATGACCTTTTTTCGTCAATGAAGTCGTGTTCGGGATAATTATTGAATTTCGACGATTCGCCACGAATATCGATGAGCCGGAAGCCCGTCGGCGCGGGTGATTGCGTCGGGTGATCAAATTCCGACGATCAGAAAGTAATTTTATGGTTTTTAAACTTAATTTTAGCTTGACCTGAATTTTAAGATGGTTTTATGACACGGCGAGATGTATCGATTTGCTTTTTAATTGAAATCTTAACAGAGTATAGTGAAAATCAATTGGGACCATGAGAGATATCACATCGAGAGGATTAGATTGAAGAGGATTGTGCATAACTTGACGCTATGATATTTACTTCCAACTCCTATCCGATAATTAAACACCTAAACGCTCTTCACACTATAATTCCTCGTGTGCGTCCGAGCCGCAGCGCCGGCGCCCTAACGCTAGAGCGGCATTGTAAAACGAATCAGTGGTAATATCGCAGGGGCATCTAATTAAATTGCCACCAATAATAATGGCACTCGGGGCCCCTCGCAGACCCCTCGCCATTTATTATTCCAGTACCCAACACTACCTGGGAATGCCCGATACGCAAGGAATGTAATAATAACTTGAAATTTTATTTTACTTTAAGTACGTTTAATAAACGACAATGCGAATATTTAGCGTTTAGCAATTTAATTTCATGATGTTGTGATGCTCCAGGTATTCGCAGTTTTGTTTCCTTGCATTATTTAATATAGAACTGTGAAGTAGCGACAAGTAAGTTTTGATTTTATATTCCGTTTAAGCATTGTTTAAGCTATAATAAGACTAGAATCATAATCAAATCCAATTATTTATTGCTAATGGGTTATTAAAACTAGGGAGTGGATACAAAACGTATATTTATCCCTGGATACTTCCCCGTCCTGCGTTCGCGGCCCAGACGGGATGTCTTCGCATCCGCGTCTGCAATCCACGGCAATTTAGACGCACACCTTTATATTGTTATATCTCCATTTCACTGCTCACCAGGGACTACATCTGCCCTTGCCCCTGCGCCCCGCACCCGCCCCGCGCCCTTCCCCCACGTCCATTAGTGTTTTGTGAATGATTTAAAAGCTCTTTCGGATAACTACTCTGTAAGTGAGTAATTTAAGACTTACTTCCAATTTTATCAGCGCTCCCTAAATTTGAGTGCGCATTAAAATATTAGCGAAGTATATTGGTAGCTCCGAGCCAGCTGTTTCTGAGTGACTCACTTAACTCGGAATTAATGGATTGCAAATTCTTAGTTTGTGTTAGCTCATTTCCCAAGCAAAGTAAAATGTACTTACTTATAGGTACTTAGTACGCCCTCGCCTGACGCTTAACTTTAAGTGCTCAAATATTTGACAAGTTATGCAAAACAGACTCAGGACACCAACGCCTCATTGTACATCCGAAGACACCTTTGTTCATATTTTGACTTGTTAAGGGACAATATATTTTTATAGTATGAACAAGCAAGGACAAAAAAAAGGAAATCCCAGACTCGGTGTATACTTGATGCTAGTGGCCATAGACAGTCAGTGATGGAAAGATACAGAGGAGACCATTCCCGAAAAGAATAACGAAACATTTTTGAATGTGGCCAATACAGAAATGAGTCAACTAAAATTTACAGTCGTTAAATAAAATAACACAAACATTAGAATCGCATCCAAACACCACACATGAATCTGGCAACCCTAACCGACCCGTCATTCCGGTATACCGGAGAAAGCGGAAGAAAATCCGTCATCTCCCGGCCATAAACAATGCGCTATGTGGGTACATGCAAATGAGAGTTATGGTAATTCATCGAAGGGGAGTGATAAGATAACGGCCCGCGCCGGAGATACGCCCGTCGCCCGTGGGCCCGCGCACTGCCGGTTCCAAATGAAATCCGGACAATAAACACGATTTTACTCTTAAAATGGTGGGTCAGTTAGAAAGAGCCTGTAACTTTAATTACCTAAATGTGGCTTCGAAATCAGATAATGGTTAATCATGTAGTTTGGTTAACTCAACTGAGTATATTAAAACAATTCAAAGTTAGATAATACACGTAATAACTGAGGTTAATAACGTTATCAATGCTAATAATGCTTCGGTTATCATAATCACTCAACATTGTTAAGCGCTAGCATTATCTGCATACTTAGGTACACATTAAGTTGCACGGCCGTAGGTTTAACCCAGGGGTGTTATTCTCTCAAAAACAACGGACTTTGTTCTTCTGTTTTTGAGAGAATAACACCCCAGTACAATGAATAGTTCTGTTATTATTACTGCCGCTGTTTAAATAAAACCTTTGTTTTTTTATTGACAGTGGGATGCTCTTTAATAATTCTTGCCCTTGAAGGACGAAGACTTTGTCGATGATGAAACGCATCCAGAAGATTACTAAAATATCATGAAAAATATGAACAATTCTAGTGTAAAATTATACCGTTTAAGTTTATAATCTAAACTCCTTTGCTACGAGTAAAATTAACGTCTGAAAAAACTGTCCTTTAACAATGATAACAATGCTTTCATAAACCTGTTCAGTTCAATGATACAACTATGGTTTGTGTAATAATTGTAATAAAGCACGAAAGTTTTATTGCGACTCCACAAAAGAAATCATTTAATTAATTATAATGCGATAAGATTACAATCGGTATTTATGAAAGTTGATATTTTCAAGTAGGACGTTTAAATTTGTCGCTAAATGATTGCTGTCATCGGAGGACAACAATAGAGTAGATTGGGCTAAATTGGCAGATAAAAATAATTTATCTTTATATGTAGTTAACGATCGCTGCGGGGAGTTACCCCAGCTGTTTCCCCTGCAGTCTGTGCGACGCCAATAACTATTATTATTGTAATCGCGAGTGGATCATTTATTTGGCTGGTAAGCAAATACATTAGCTGTGTAGGAATTCTTTGGCACAAGAACGGGGTTTCTGGCTTTATCTTGCGTAACTGCTTGCGGTAATTATTCTCATACTCGGTTTAATGACTACACAGAAATGTTATAAATGTAGAAACGTAAATGTGACGTGAATAAAATAGATAAAGCATGTGCCTCTAGTTTCTTTTAAACCTATCAGTCACGAACTTCTATTGCATTCTACCTAGTAATTAATGTTCTATTAATCTGTAAGTACAGTCGAAAGCATCATCAGTTCAGCAATCACGTGAATGAAATGTATTCATAGACTTTATTGTCATGGGCAAAGAGGTGGGTAGATAATTTTTGACTTATTGGCAACGTGCATATATTTATGGCTTTGACTATACCTTTACCTATAGTCACATTTATTTGCTTTTATCACATTTACTTGAATTCCATTCTTCAACCTTCTATGTCCACAACATTGGTAACACTTTATTGTGTCGACATGTAATATGTTTATATAATTTAATAATTTTAGCTGAATAGTAATAGTAGTACCACAGGGAATCATTCTCGGTCCTGCACTCTAAATAACTTATATATTTAATGCTGGAAATAAAATCTGACAGTTAAAATACAAAATGTTAATAGAACTGTAACTAACCACAGTACTTAACCAGGCAAGTGCGCGGGCGCAGGTACTATTGTTCACGCAGATGAGCACCGGAAACGAAAGGGCAAACGTCAGGGACGGGTTATTGTTTGACTAATAACTGTTGCCACACAGCTTTGTAAAATTAAACAAGTTAGGAAGCAAGGAAGAGGAACGATTTTTGTATAAAGCCTAGGTATAGACTAAAAATATATATGAAAGAAATAACTTTGCGACGATCATTAAAAAGCACCTGATTTTTTTAAACATAAATAGACTCTTGACAAGGTCTTGCTTGATACGACTGAACTGGTTCTAAGGACACTATTTCCAATTGAAAGTAGATAACGTTGTTCGAACATCGTTAAAACTTCATACGTATCGGAATAACTTTAACGCGAACTCGTAAATAATTATTTATGACCTTAGATGATAAAGAGTGTTAATTTGCATGTTTAAAACTTGTGAACCATTTTAAGTACAAATTGTTTAAACAAAAACACAAACAGACACGTAACCTGTTCTAGATCAAAAAACTATGCACCCTGTACCACGAGTCGTCCATTATGTTTTCCGAGCCTTAATTTATACAAGTAAACGACATAAATGCGATAGGATAAAGTGCTAACCCGAGGTTCAGTGGTACAGGGTCGCCGGAAGATCGGTGTTGATAAGGCTCACACGGAAACGCATTTCACGGCTCGAAGAGTCGCAGGTAATTGTACTCGAGTGGTACATCGGTTTTAACGATAAAACATGTTACGCTATTTATATAGTTATCTACTAAACTAATTAGTTTCATTATTTCGACTATTGACTTGGCACCTTGTAGTAGTTGTAACTGAGTAGGTGTGAGAGATACGAGTATACCTCCGTCACGCAGCTTAGTTAGTTGTGTTAGGTGCGCGTTAACATTTTATTTTAGTAGAAACCTTAAAACGTCAATAATATTTTTCTGCATCTCAATTATATTGAAACCATATTCCTTTTTTTTACGCTGGGCATTCTTTAGTAAGAAATCTTTTAATATAAGTATTGCGTGTAAGTAAATAAAATACAGCAAGTGATTAAAGTCCAAAAAGTTACCAACTTTCTTAAAAACGGTACACGAAGAGAAAAATTTAAAAAAGACGATTATTAACTATCCAAATTTCAAATTATTTCGTTACACAAGACAAGAAACTTTTTCTTCAAATTTCCACGTGCACGTGCCGTTTGTTATCAATTATCATTTATCTGCACGGCATCCTCAACACGCAATAAAATCCCATACCATATTGAACGCCCATAAAAGTACGTTATTGGACGTTAGTTAATTTTCTTACACTGACCTAGTGGCCAATTGTCGCCCTACTTGCAAAAATACGTAATCGATTGCAACGCGCGCAAGCTCATTTGACTGATTGTATGGAGCACCAAATTGCGTATTTACCGTATGGGAAGAACCCTTGCGAACCGTAGCCAATTTGGAATGGAAGCACCCTCCGTCCAGCCATGGAGGGTGGCGTATGTTTATATTGTGTTTCTATTATTGCCATTATTTTTTAATATATTTTAGATGGTAGCAATGAAATCTACATCCAAAGAAGTTTTAATAACTTTCCTTGCCTTTACATTTTTATTCTTTAATATAAATATAATCCATCGATATTTTGAGAATCTATCTGATATGAGGACATTCATGGAAACTATTTTAATGTGTAAACGACTATTTAAATTGAATAGTAGTAAAGACTAAAGACAAACGGAATTGAGTTTGGTTTAAGAACTGTTAATAAAAAGCATCGATGCCTGCCTATGACACTACGCAGAATCTAAATTTACCTGAGTAACAGTAATGTCTTGACACAAATAAATACCTTGCAAGTAAAACATCATTGCAAAAACGCGACTCATATAAGGGCCATTTGCCCGCATTATCACCGTGCAAATATCCCGCCCTGCGAGATTAGATAAACCTAAGCAACCAGGCTCCTCAGCGATGTGGGAAAGAACCGAGTCACGCACACCCAACGATTTGCAAAAACGTTAATTGTATAAAATTGGAGATACTATGACTTTAATGTGTCTATTTGTATGATTGCATCGCCTTAACGGCCGGGCTTAACTGGATGTAAGTGATGCTTTAGGTGTTATGGCCACGTTCGTTATAACAACATTGAAACATACTGCATTCTTTGTGGCTTGATTAAATAGCTTTTGTATGGTATAATAGTTATTACTTACTAAACACACCATCTTGTGCGATAGGTGTCAGAAGTGGATTGATCAGAAATAAAAATCAGAGATCATCGGCAAACGAGCACACAGGCCAAATAAATATTTGCAACATCCAGTATGCAATCCTTAGACTGCTAATGTTACTGTGTTAATTATTCACTTAATTTTATTGTTAAAAAATATTAAATAGCTTGTGTTAGTGTTAGTGTCCCACCGCAGGGCAAAGGCTTGCCATCATTCATGCCATTAAAAATAGTACACAAATTCGAAAACCTAGTCCAACTAATATTATCTATAAATGCGAAAGTTTGTGTGTGCGTGTGTTAGTTTATTATTCCTTAACTCTGCAACGGCTGGACGGAATTGGATGAAATTTGGCATGGAGATAGCTTAGTGAAGCTTAGGCTTTTAAGCGATAATCTAAATTTACGCGGACGAAGTCGCGGTCAGAAGCTAGTCTTAAATAAAGATTACTTGCCTATGTATTCGAGTGAGACATATCTATGGTGGTGGCTGGTGACTGAAACGATACTTAAATGGAGATATAATGGATGCGGTAAATGTAACCCTATTTAACCCGAAAAGAAACCCCAAATCTTAGAAAGCAGATTTTGTGGGGAGTGTCTGAGCAGAAAGATAAATTACGAGGGATTCTTTGCATTCTTCCTCGTCCTTTATAAACATCTGGTGTAAATGTTTTGAACCTTATTTTGAGGTTAATATTAATTTATTATTTTAAACCACATGTCACTCCGGTTATCCTTGAAATTTCGCTTTATATAATATATAGTGTTTGCAATCCATGCCGGCGAGCCTGGCCAGTCAAAATGACGTTTCAAATCGTTGCATCAATGTATGACAAATTAACCAGTGGGGTCGTCGTGGATTAAAAACACTCGCAGATATACAGTTATATTTTAAAAAGTTGTCAGTATTTTTTCCAGAATGTTGTTTACCTACACCGTTCGCCCAATATAGAAACTAGCCAGTCCCATCACGCACCTCAAAATTGTACAAACAAAATATTCGGCGTTTGTTCTAGATTAGCATGAACCATGTAAAACACTTTGTCTATCGCATAGTTACAGGCAAACTGGAACATTGTACAGTCGTTTCCGAGGTAAGCGGATGCGCATAATTTGATGAAACCCGTCGGATTCACAGGAAGCCGGCCCGATTCCCCGATCGGTCACTATCTATGCACAACTAAATTTAGATGTAATCGTTTGTTTAATAATCAATGGGATCTATTTTAAAATGCAGCTGTGTTGGGACCTACATATGAATAGCCTTTACATTGTTAATTATTTCAAATGTACCTACCTAGTAGTAAACGGTGGAAAGTGCCCAGATTACCACTTGTGCCGAGTACAAGAAGCCACCGATGATATTCTTAACACGCAGCATTATGACACATAATTTACATATCTATGTATTGGATTGCCGCTGAGATAAATAATCTTATGATTCAAATAATAATAATAAAATAAACAGGTAAGTAAGAAACCTACAAAACTTTTATCCTACAAGAGTACTATTGATAAGGTTCAATCCTTAAGCACTTCAAGATATTGTTTATTAACAAAATCTCTTCCACCATTCCGCTGTGGAATGAGTTTTGAACAACATGTATTTAGTTATTTCTGTCAACAGGTCACGGATGCCGTCAGTCGTCTCCTCGGTAACAGATGGCTCATTGTTTGGAGCTGGAGATAAGGCATGTTTTTCTCACTGCGTGTCAAGTGCCCCTGTAACTTATGGGCCAGCGAAGTTGTAAAGCTGTAGACAGGTGGCGTTTCAAGTAAGATATCTTATAGGTACCTACAATTGTTGAGGTTGCAGTACTGACGAAGCTATTTAAATTTCCAAGAAAACATAAGGATACTTTTCACTGAAGTCGCAAGCTCAAAATTTCCCTTATCAAAATTTCTAAGTTTGTGGTCAGCTTGGATATCGTGAAAAGTCGCAATTAGCAAAGACAATAGGATGAGAAGCGCAACCGAGTTGTCTTGTCGCGATCAATCAGCGATCTTTCCCCTCCCGTCCTTAAATAATTAATCACCACGATATAATTAAAATTCCCGATGACATGGCGCTATCATCGCCAAGACAAGGTTAAAAGAACATTAACGTTCACCGAGACACTGCCAAATACAATTTTCAACCCTTTGAAAGTTGTCGTCTTCAAGTAATTTAAAAGTTACACCCCTTGTTTTTAATTTACGTTTTTAAAAGGTTTCCGTTTTTTTGTGAATATAGGGTCTGTCTGGGCAATCAGAGTTGTAAAGCAAAATTGTAGACAACCTTTGAAATATAAATGAAAGAAAAGTGTATTATAGTTTGTTTCGTCTTTGACCGTATGTCTCTTTTAGATATGCAGCAACCTTTCCAATTCTTTAGAAAATCCTCGTTCTTTTGTAGGTTACTCCCCGCAACCCCCACTGGTTCAGTTCAGCACATCGTCACAATAATGAGCCAAAAGATAATGTTAGACGTAAGGCGCCTAGCAGGCGTCGCGTCTGCCGCGTGTAATTACCCAGTGACTCAGCGCGGCTTTGTTCGACCTGCATAGGATCCGCGAACAAACTTGTTTTAATTAATTTCGTGTCTCGTACAAGCCGTCCTAGCTGATTGTTATCTACTTAGTTGCTGTTAGCGCTCCGGACGCCCCGTCCCGATAATGTGGCGTTACATATTTTGAAGCCAAATTGCGATTTTATTAAGATAATTTGAAAATGCTTCAGATCAACTGTTTATTGGCTTATTTTTTAACATAATTTAGTTATTTTTGTTTTTTTCTGAGTAAAAACAGTTCACGACTCACTTTTATTTAAACTTTCCCAATGGGTCATTTTACTTGAGTATCTGGCCAAAAACTTTTCTAATTTCCAATAGATCGTTTTACAATATTCGAAACCCGTATCAAAACACCAGTAACCCTTGTGTTTACGATGAAATTAATTTTCACTTCCACGTTGATCAGGATAGGACTCAATAAACGAGTCTGGCGCAGGCCGGGCAGGCTCGCTTGTTTGGCGCGCCCGTTACCCCGGCAACCGGTGAAATATAGGCCCGTATTTACATCGCTTATTGCTGGTATTAACTAAGGATAGCTATTAATTTGGACTCACAATCAGCCATTACGTATGCAATCGCATTGTTTTATCTTTGATTGCTGAGTAGCACAAGGTTGAGACTTCTTACAGAAAGCCAAGTTAGTCGTTTTTTACTTTCACCAAGTTGTTTTTTTAACAACCGAATCATTACATATTTTACGCTTGGAAAACTGCAAACTCTCATATTATTAGGTTTCATCTAACCCATAATTAATAACACTTAATGTAGTGTCTTAATAAAACAAATTCTGACCCGTATAAAAAGTAAAACATCATGCAAGACAATTAAGGCGTTGCTTACATAGCTTTTATATCCCATTATGAGAGATAACTCTCAAAACAATAATTAGTACCAATTACAACACAAAATTCCCCTTACAAATCAAATAGGATGACTGGCACAACTTGAGTGGCCGCACGCGGAGAGAAATTAAGGAAATCCTCTTACTCTTTCTGAACAGAGATAAAAAATACAACTGTCTCTGTCGCTCTCTGGACACTCTCGCTATAAACCAGCTGGTCTGCTCGTCAGTTTTGAATGTGGTTTTATGAATACCACGAGGAAAAACGTATTTAAACCGAATGAGAGGATTATTTTATGAATACTTTAGGAAGCTAGTAGGTATCTAGGTACACTATTGCAAATAAATAAGTATACAAGTCCTTTGTATTGTAATACTGACATTTGGAAACGTTCTGCAGGTTACTTGCATCGTTTTTATCTGCTTGTTTGTAGTGAAATAGCAACTATTACCGCATCTGCACCAATAGTTACAAAAGTCCATTAAACAAACACGCAATATAAACGGGGACGAATTAGCATTAGGATCATTTACCAGTAGGAACCCATTTTTACTGTTTCCTGCCAACAATTACCAAAGTTTAAATAAATGTTGACACAAAACTCTGTTCCAATGCCCCCAAATTCTTAAAGGCTCATTAGTTACTGTAAACGGAACCATCTTTCCAACAATACAAATAAACGGCGGGTGACTTCGTTTATTTTTGTATGAAAGTTGAATTGCTTCTTCCCAGAATAGAGGGTAGCACAGTAATCGCTCTGTAAATATCGCTGGAGAACATACACGCAACGAAAACTAATAAAACATATTTAAAAACCATTTAAGCAGTCCACATTTATAATCATCGGAAACGAAATAATCAATGGAAGCGCCAATTTCGAACTTCTCTTATTTTATTTAGGAATTTTGAACGTCTTCGCGGCGGCGAAATTTTCAAAATGGTAACTTTGTAATACGAATATGCACAACAAGGTACGTGAGAGGTTCGTTTCCGCCAAACGGATAAGTAGGCAGCTATAACCTGTAATCGGAACCGGTTTAGTCAATGTGGACTTACGGACTGGGGAGGGCATGCGCGATATCAAAGCAGGTGTTCCACTAGTGCCTACTGCCTCACTAAGAATTCCAACCTCTGCCTTAAACGGTTCGACTGAGATTTAGTTCACCAAGCTTGATGCCATTTAAAATGGTTCGGAAATCTGTGCCGTTCTTATTGTTCTTGCGAGATTCAGCATTGTTATAGCACAGTAGGTAATTACTCCACTTGAATCTATGATGTTTTAGATTACTTTGCATAACAGTAAGTTAATCATGCCAATCATTACGAGTAGGTGCATTGAATAATGTTGTTACGAAGAGACAGCTCATGATGAATTTGATATTGAAGCTCTATTAAAAAGAGATCTTCAACATCCCAAAAATGTAGACGTCAATGATTTTCTCGTAAGCTCCGAGTTGTAAAGGCATTTGAAAGAAGTTGAGTTTTGGGGTGGCGTGTTTATAACGCTTGTTTAATAATTTAGCAGCGCCGGCGCGCCCGGCCTGCGAGGACCCTGAATAATGGATGCTACAATAATATGAGTAGACTAGACAACACGATATATTCGATATCGATGAATAACAATAAGGCTAAATGGCAATGACACTAAATTACTCTAGGAAATTACATCGACTTTTCAGTTTTAATCATTCCTTATCAATATTCAAATTAGGTACCTACGTTACGCTTGTCCAATGACAGACAATAGATAAGGGAAATAAAACCAGTTGTTCATTGAAAGTTTTCAATTGATCAGGTACATGTAGCATAGGTTTGAAGAGACACTCCTTATAGGTAGGTAGAAGATGACGGAAATGGCGATATTGACTTGACGTAATGAGTAGTACTTCCAAACCTGCTAATAACCTACGTATGTTTTATTTGCATAGCAACCACGATAGATTTAGGTAGAGATAGAAATTAAACTAACGTAGAATAATCAGCTGAGTGAACCCAGTAATAAATGGTTCTTAGTACTTAGATCGTACCTACATAAGTAATTATAATGGCAAGAGACCTAAAACAAGAAAGGTATCAAAAAAGTTTTTATTTTTGAATCCCCATAAAAAGCATTGAACACAGGCAAGTAAATGTCGTCTGAGAAGACAAAGCGTCTTTGACATTGAAAATTAACGTACATAATTACGTATTTAGCGTAAATAATTACCACATAGGTACCTAAAACATTAAGTTAAAACAAACCAAACTAATATACACAGATGTTAAAGCATTATGAACTCGATTGTTGAAACAAAAACTAAATAATTTGATCACAACAGCATACAGCACATGGGCGTTTTCCAAAAAAAGTTTACTTTGTTTAGGACGAAAATTAAGAAAATTTAACTTTTCCGTTGCGTCACGAAAATTACCTATACTTTATGTATGACGTAACGTAAATTTTTGTTCTTAACTATGTACACTGTTTTTGAAAAACCCCCACATATGGTCAGGTCCAAAACTTATATCAGTTACTTAATATAAAAATGAAACCCTTAATCCAGTTTTAAACGATTTGTATTTAGACGTAATATATAGGGTATTTGCATGAGGGTGCAGCAGAATGCGTTTAATTTGTTAATAAATCAGGCTGTGGGGGCGGTCGGGTTCATTAGACAGATCGCCCGCAGCCTTCCGGAGCAGGCTGCCCACTCCGGCCGCCGCCGCTGGTGCTCGGTGCACTTTAGCTGATGTCCTTCAGTAACTGATGTCTGATGTGTTGCCGATTCTCCTCCCAACTGCCGGGGCAGAAGTATAACAAACGCTTTTGCAACTCCACCATTTTGGGATTTGAAAGAATTCCAGATTGATTCCAAAATTTCCAAAACGCCTCGCAAAATATCTAGATGCTCAAACTTAAAAGATAACGTTAACTGTTATTAAAACCCAAGCTTATCTAAATGGGAATCTTCCCTCAAATGAATAATAGACTCATAAAGTGATAACACTGGCATAAATTAAGGTATCCGAGCGCCTCGTCCACGCACGTAGTGAAAGTTTTAATTGCGTTGAGCTCTATCACCGACGTCAACCGCCAGTTTCTGAACAACCACCGCAGATTACGACTTTTCTCGTGTAACAAAAAATATGAATTTGGAAATCATTGCAAAAGTATAATCCAGGTAGGGGAGAGGGGGGCAGCCTGGTACATTTTTTACACTTATTGACGTATTTCTAAATATTACCCATAAAAACCAGTTTCAAGTCTCTACACAACAACGTATGTTATTAACCTATGTAATTAATGCATTTGCACATGTCCAATGCTAAAGACAAAGGCACAATTCAGAATTTTGCAACTCGAGGAATAATGTTCAATCCTGCCCCAAGCGTGGGTAGCTTTGAATTTACTTGGGGCAGATTTCAAATAAGGGTTGTAAGGCAACAATATCGAGATATACGTGTTTTCTTTACCTGTACTTAGTACAGCTAGTCACTAGAAATGGTCGTATTAACATTTTACTCGTATAATTTGCAGTTATAACTAAGAGGGGGTAGTTTTGTACAGAAATATTTTTGTATTGTTCAAAGGAGCCTCAGGAGGGGTACCTTTGAAAAGTATTGAAATCTTACTAAAGCTGCCCCCTCGAGGCAGTTTTGCACACACTATTGTTCAAAACTACCCCAACAATGTAAAAGGGGATAATAATTCAGTAATTATTATCTTTTGGCTGTTGTTAAGTAATAATACATAAAATGTTTTAATTAGAATTTTTATTTTATCATATAAATTGAAAGAAAAACAAACAATAGAATTGACTAACCATTGAAAATCTTCTGGAATCATAAGACTTTACAAAAATATGGCTCCAAAAGGTTCCCTATTGGATGGCATAAAATTATTTGTCATATTATTGTTACGCATAATTGCTTTTAGCCGAATTGACAACTACAACGTTTTTTCACATTTGCTTTTGAAGCCTTAAAGATAATCTACATTGAAAATTAGGTAATACGTATTTTTTATTTTTTAAGAGTAAGTAGTATTGTATTATTGTATTGTAGCGATGGGCATACTCATCTTTACGCATAATTTTTTACGCATAAAATTTAAAAGCATAAATACAGAAAGCATATTCGTCATTCATGAAGACTAACGTCAAATAGCATAAATACGAAAAGTCATAATAATAAATTAGCATCATTACAAAGCGCATAACAGTATTTGTCCTAAAAGTAGTCATGGGCAAATGACAAGTTTTGTGTTAATATATATTTAGGAAGTAAGGCGAGGTCGACGGAGGTGCGCTTCGCGGACCTCCTATTTTTGCGTTGCTTGGGCGCTTCGCGCCTGGATATCATACTAACCTAACCTAACCTAACCTAATGTACCTAACGTGATCTAACGTAACCTCATATTTTGTTGTTCATTTTGTAGGTTCATTCATTTAGGGAACTAAAATTATGGTTAGTGACATATATAACAAATAATTAATAGCCCAAACAATAACATGCATAATGTGTATTAGTCTAATAGAAATTAGTCCAACTGAAATTATTCTAAAAACTTAATATGCCAAAAAAGTAGTAGGCCAAAGTATTGCTATGCGACAGTACTATTATGCCAATACAAATTATGCCAAATGAATTATGCGAAAAAATAAGTCTAAAAAAAATTATGCGATTGAAGGGGATCCCCTCCAAAATTATTAATATGTAATGTACCACTATATTGTTATGGCACATCCAACTCTTAAACCACTAGATGAACTATGTCAGCATAACAAAACATAAAGACTAGCTGATTTCTTTTTTGTTGTGTTCGTTATTATCAATTGTGTGTGAAATAATAGAAAAATCCAACGGAAAGGTCGAGAATTTCCAGCGGGGCGAAGCCGCTGGCGGGCAGCTAGTTGTAGATAAAGAGTTGTCATAAATATTATACTCGTACCAAACAAGACTAAACGTAATAAGTACAAAACGAATTAATTCAGGTAAATCCATTATGAGCGTTTACTAAAATAACTAAGATATTATTTTAGTTGACGTACCTACATGTCAGTTTATGTCGGGGCAGATATGAACATTTCTTACGGCCGGGGTAGTTTTGAACAGACTACTAATCAGAACTGCCTCCTATGTTTTTTTCAAAACTACCCCAACACCTATTTAAAAAAATAAACATCGATATCTTCCAAAACAATAACAAATTCTGATTGTTTATTCTTCGTCACTAAAGCTAATAGATTGTATTATCGAATAAATTAAGTTTCACTTATCGCTTCCTTCAAATACAGCCTGAAAATCCTTAGACATGGGGAAAAAAAGCGGTAACGGATGACATCGAAATCAAAATATGCCACTGGTTCGTTAATGTTCTGTCAAACGTCAAATCTGTCAAGTGACAGTTGTGTGGGTCAGTGTTGCGAGCCCAAACAATGGATTAGGACCATAAACGCACTGAAAATACGTCTTTGAACGCATTTGTTCTAAGCTGCCTCCAGTGATAGCTGCCCCCCTCTCCCCTACCTATATAACAATACAGTTTAAAAACAGCAAATACCTAATTAGCGTCGAGTCAACAGCTTTGGACCACTTCGCAATTAGATAATTATTTTCTATGTAAAAAATGACACTATTTCCACGGAGTTGAGTTAAAACATAAATACAGGCCAGGACCGGACGAGAGCACTCATTAATTTAGATGATTGTACAATTATCTAAATATAAGCGGAGCGAGACACCCACACGGGGAGAGGGGGTACACCAACCCGAAAAGGAGGAAGGGGAACGGGCACTCGTTTTTAATTAAACCGGCGATGAAATGAAGTGGTCCGTATAATATTGCTTAGACATGTTTTAAATTAATTTCGAACCATCTTAATACGAAGTCTTGATTATGTCCCAAAACATGAAACATTTAGTCTTGCAAAAAAAAACTTGTTCAAAAGAAGTCCATCTGTTAATCATGATTTTCGTAAAGGTGTTATTGTTATGATACTTAGGATTGCAATTAGAACAAGTTACTGAATAAGTTCATTTTTGAAAAAATATTACATATCTTATATGTCATAAACAGAATTTGAATAGATGAATTACCTAAAGGCTTCAATAACAATTAGGTTTAATATATACGTACTCCACCCTATTGTGATGGCAAGCTTCGGAAGGGTTGTACGTTTCTCTCCTCCTCTATTTGTTTTTCGTTAAAGCTTTAATTAAAAGTAGGTTTATTTTAAAGAAAATTGATGTTCAAAGTAAATAAATCCTTGATGGTTTAATTATCTCTTGTAATTGAGTTTTACCTGACGATGAAATTAGTATTGTGCTCACACTGTTCTTATTAATTAATGATTTTGTAGATACTGTACCTGAAGTTTAAGGGTTTTCTTCATTAGCTAAATTGCTTTTATTCCTACAATGCTGTTAATTAGTTGAGCTTGGGTTTAAGTAGCGAAGTAAAGTTTTTTTATTAACGTTTTCGGTTACCTGACATTTCGAATGTTTTTATGATGATTTTCCCTCATAGGTTAGGTAATTTGTGATGGTATTTTTCCTACTGTGGCCATTCGTGGCTAGGTATGCTTCATTTCAAGGATCGTTTTTGTCCACGCACATTAGACATTCCGTATCACATGCTTGATTTTTGGCGCCCAAAAATAAAACCGGAGAGAATAAGCCATTAAATTGTCCTTGTCATTATGTTTCATAGATATTAATGTTCACTAGGTTGCAAATAAAAGTTTTGTGTCAATATCCACGTGGTTCTCATATGTGTATAAATGTGTAATAGGTAAAGATACCTGAAATACTTACGTCTGGCTATAATTTGTTATGGACAGACCCAAGCTGCCAGGCTGCCACAGCCAAATTGACGTCCTAGATTTGTTTACAAACATTCGGGCTAAACTGTCGTGCAAAATGTTCGAACTATCTAGCGTCCGCGCTTTCGAACGTCCACAAAATCCAAATAAATACGTTGGTAGGTAGTTACCTTAAGGCTTTGTCCTCTGGGGTCTGTTAACCGCGCGTCCAGGCTTCGTGCCTCGCTGGGCCGCCGGCTCCGAGCTCCGGACCGGCACGATGCACCAAACAAAAAAACTCAACAATAACAAAAAAAACACAATCAACGCATCAACTCAACAAACTACACCGCCGATTACAGTCTAGTACCCTCCGAGTTCGATAGGATAGTAGACTAGACACAAGAAACTTTTTTGGGCAACTTTAAAACAAAAACTGTACTGTCAACTTCGAAAAAAGTAGTTATATTGACGGGGATCGTCGACACTTCCCCGAACGGCGTTTCGGTCGCGACTGAGCGGGCCACGCGGTCGCGCCGCGCGGGGGGTGGGGCGGCGAGGGGGGCCCCGCGCCTCCGCGGTATTATTTGATTAATTCGCCTCCCCTTGTATCCTCGGCGAGTCGTTAAGACGACGTTAAGTTTTTAAATTTCATTGTGAGGGCCACAACCTTCACCTACTTTTAACCTTAATTGAATTAATTAAGATCGATGGACGCGAACAAAGATTAGACGTTAATAAGCAAACGTTGAAGGATCCGGCCCGTTCTTGGTTAATTACGGAGCCGCCGCGGTTGGCTCGCAGGAAAAAATCCCGAGTTGAAATAATGAGTACCAGAGAAGCATAATTCCCGCTAATTGGGAGTGCATTTGCATTGCTGCCTCGGCGCTGGAGGGAAATGAAATAACTCTCCGCCTAAGTCCGCTTGATCATTGCAAACTGAGTATTAAAAGCAATTTGGGAAAGAGAAGACACGGTCAATAAATGACAATTAATTAAATAAAAATGGTGCACTTTTTGTCCCGTGGCGAAACCAGCGGGCGTCGATCAATCCTTTGTTTTTACTGTTGCAAGCGGCTTAGAATGGGTTATATTTTTATTTAGTAAACTTATGTAATTAGTTCAACAAAAATAATAATATCCTTATTCCAAAGTAATTAACCTTCAACATAATAAACACCATACCTGTTAATTAATTAAGCGAACAAAAAAAAAACAGATCTCGTCATAAATATCAGATTACCAATTAAGACTAAGGATTACCTAATAATTAGCTGTGTATCAAACCCGAAGCGATTCTTCCCACGAGTTGGGTTCCGCGGGAACTCGTTTCGTTCGCGTCGGGTTACAAGAAAGAGGCCGGCCTCAATTTCGGGTTAATTTAATAATTCGGGTATTACCGGCCTGATTCGGCTCTGTTAGCTGCGCGGGCGCAGGTGGCCGTTGCGCGTGCTAGCTGTACCTACCATTAAGTACCATACTACCCGCTAAGGATAAAGAGAGTAACAGGCTATACTAATATTATAAATGCGAAAGTGTGTATGTCTGTTACCTCTTCACGCTTAAACCGCTGAACCGATTTAGGTCAAATTTGGTGCAAAGATAGTTTGAATTCTGGGAAAGGACAAAGGATAGTTATTTTCCCGAAATGAATGGTGAAAATTTGTATGCAGCTACGATATTAAACGAGTTCCACGCGGACAGATAGATATATCCTATTGCATGCACCTTACTTATAATGGTCAGTAGACGGTTATATCTCTCTTGGCCTAGGTATAAATCGCAGAAGCGCCTTTTTGATTTAAACTATTTAATAAGAAAAACATCCGAACTTAACCAAATGCACTAACATTCCAAAATATTACGCTGACTAATGTCTGTCTAGTTCAAGGCTACATTTTCTACACGATAAAAAGTTATAATAAATTGAAGTATTGCTATGATAAGCTACTTATGCTTCAGCTTAATGACTAATACATGTAGGCCGCATTTATATCGCTTGCCAAGCTATGCTGATAGCGTGACTAGGACTATATTATATAAGATTATATTTAGTTTTAGTGCAAGATAACATTTTAATTACTCCATCAGCTGAGTGCCATACTATCCGTCACTATCACACTTGACTCATTAGAAAGGATGGCTGTAATTTGACAAGAAACAAACTAAACCGGCCAAGACCGAGGGTTCCGCATCTACGTCATATTTGTGTGATATTAAAGTCCTGCTGATGCTTGCTTTCTACATGAGTACTTAAGAAGCCATATCTCTTAAAGTAAGCAAAGCCGTAATTTCACCAATCTTAATACAAAGTTTGCTCTGTGACAGGTTTTCTCTTATTTCTAAACTGTAAATGTTGGAGTAGTTTTCCTGCAATATTTAGATATTCTCTACATTTATGTAACTTTTGAGATTTTGTCTACAAAATGAATAAATGGGGGGTTTCTTTGCGTTTCACATTAATTACCCAACAATACGTAAAAAAAGATTGCCCAACCTTGAGAGTTTTAAAATTATACAGCACATATTAGGTAAAAACAAAGGAGAAGATCGATGACTCGGTTTGTTTCGTTACCAAAATAAATAATTTCAACAAGGATGAGGCTTTATTTGGACCTCTAAATAAGATACTTCAAATTTCAGCTCGAGAGCTCAGACTGGTGAACAGACGGACTGACGGATAGACGGACCGATGGACAGACGGACCGACGGACAGAAGGACAGACCAACGGACGAGGAGACAGACAGAAAGACAGGACAGACGGATAGATAGACAACAAAAACATTTCATAAGTATTCCGTATTTCGGTATAATTTACAGAACCCTAAAAAGCTAGCTAGCTAATACTAATGATACTTTCAATTTAAATATGTTTTTTTAAATTGTGAAAGACAAAAACTATAATAAAACCTACATTCATGAGTTAACTCTAACTGTTCAAAGTACAATTCAAATTAATGTTGCCACTTGTAAAATGGTACCGATTTCGATATTTAGTGTTGCGATTAGTAATCTATTTAAATTTTATGAGTGTGTGTTAAGTACCGACGTTATTAATACTCCCGAACGAGGCCGGAGTCGGCTTCAAGGAATGCCTGGTATTGTCTGCCAATTATCGTTTATGACAAAATTTCCGCCTTCCATTTCGTCAGTTAATCTACAATTTATACCATTAAACGCAATTAAAGCCAATTTATTGCTTACCGCACTTGATTAAAGCCATGTTGTTCTTGTTCTAGATTTTATTTAATAGTGACTGTTTTTACAAATATTACCTTGGTTAAAGTGTTGAAATACAAGTGAATAATGGAGCCCCTACACTTGCAGTTATAAAATGTTATGCATAACGTTATACAAAATTTTATCAAATTAAATTAATTATAACAAAAGTGGTACATTGTTATCATGTTACATAACTTTTTAAACATTATATAACAAATTATAACACTTGTTATATTTTTTTACCAGTGTGGGACCGTTTGAAACTTCTAACAAGTTGTAACAAAATGATATGAAGTGTTAGTGGATGTTATCGTATTTTATAACGTTATATAACATTTATAACAGCAAGTGTGGGAGCTCCAAGACACTTCACAATCTGAGTTCTTCAGTGCCAGGTTCTTTGACTTTTGTCCAAAATTGGCTCGCCATCGAGTTATTACCCCTGCCAGTGCTGGACGTCTGTAGGGGCCGGGATACTTGCAGTGCAGTTGACATCAAGAAAGTATTGAGAACTTAAGGAACTGACACTTTAATGGGTTCACTTCACTGCTATTTTCTAAACATTTCAGTTGCATCTCTTTCATTCAATATGATAATTGTAAGAGATGTGAGATTAATGTTGGGCAAACGGACAAGTCAAGTGCCATAATCACCATCCACATAAAATAAAGCAAAGAAGACGGTGCGGAATTACAGTTTAGTTCTCTTTAAGTTTAACTAAGCACAGTCTGATCACGATTGGGTAGGAAAACACACCATTACAATGGCAAATAATTTAAACAATTATAGATAATATTTTGAAGCCGTAGCCGTTCCTATGTAATAATCGGCATTAAAAATTGGGTTATGGTGCTCAAATACAAATAATTCTTATTGAATACCACATACTACTACAACATGGAGTGAAAATACAAGAAAACACACATGACTAGCATAGAGGTATTTCATCTTAGTCCTCAGGGTTGGCAACGCATTTGCAGTCTTAGGATTGCATTGCAGTCTTGTGAATGCGAATGTCTATGGGTCACAGTTTCCACTTACCATCAGGTGGCCTGTGTGCTCGTTTGTCTTCTCTATGCCATTAAAAAAAAAAACAACCGATGCCTATATAAAATGCCTAAATTTTACTTTTATAGTGTAGGTATTCTTCATATTCACATACTAACTACAACACGAAAACTACAAATTGCTACTTTTTTTTTCTAAATCGTCATCATCATGTCATCTGACGTCGTCTGCTTAACATAGACCTCCCAAGATTCAAGGCTATAGTACATCATAGGTCTACATATTTTTTTTCAATGTGAATGCCAAAGAACACGTTGGAAAGCTGAACGAAGTAGTTTCATGGTACCGGGTATCTCAAGCGCAAGAATCCGGAGCGAGCGCTCCGAAATTAATCTTTGTTTAAAGTTAATGCGGCTTATTAATCACGGCATTATGTCCAGATGAATATAATGTAGCAATCGGTGAGTCAGAGATATCGAGGCTTTTATTACGAAAACAAATGCACCGTTAGGACCTGTGTCCGTTGTTATAGGTACGTCAAAGGTTCGAGTCTTTACGAATGAGAGCGATGCCATCGTATGGCAAGTCGTTCTTATTTAAACTAGCATCTGCCCGCGTGGAGCTCATTTATTTAGCTCCATACACATTTTCAACCTCTATTTCACCTCAGAGGATGATTTTCGGGATAAAAACAATTTTATGTCCTATTCCGGGACTCAAACTACCTATCTCTATACCAAATTTCATCTAAATCGGTTCAGCGGTTAAAGCGTAAAGAGGTAACAGACAGACAGACAGACAGACACACTTTCGCATATTAATATTAGTATGAATAGAACAACGCAGCAGCGACGACGCAACGCACAGGCAACGCGCGTGTGGTATCCCTCTAATATGATCTCTTTTCGAAATAGTACGATGCCAAATATTAAAGTTTCTCATACAAAATATGAAGGAAATAGGCAAATTTTGCTTAATACGAATTTGTAACTTAAGGTAACATCTGAATTTTCTGTCCAGAAATAAAACCCTCTAAAACGAATACATTCCGTCCCGTCATCATTACTTTAAAAAGAGTAATGGGAACGCACATTCTCCCAACCTGTTCGTTACCCTATATGCTTTTTATTAGATTGCTTTTATTATAATCGATTACCGCTCTTATTCCCTCGTAATACGGACGATTTTTTTCAGAATTAGATAATGAGTAGATAGAGGCAGTTTAGATTAGAGACAGGTGAAGGTGTGTCTATTAAACATTTAAATTAGCCATAATAGGTTCCTAATTTAATAAGAAATATTAAATTGTATGGGAGATTATTAAGACAGTAGACTAAAGATTATTCCTGTCTGGGGCAGTAATATTCTGGGTAATTCGTGCGCCGAGCAATTTGCACATATTCGGAGACTAGCTTCAGCCTAGGAATAAGGTACGACGAAACAAGGGTACAATTAAGGCGGTAGCACACTGCACCGCTGCAGTTAAGGGCGGGTCTCCATCACAATGCGCCAAATGACGGCCGCCCGTAGGTACGCAAATGAAGAATATTGTCGGACGGCGTGAATACTCCTTAATGACGCACCAGCCGAGGAGACGGCGGCCCACACTGCATTTGCGCGATTGTCAAATGTTAATACCGAATTATAGCACGTTGCTTAATGGTTTTTTCAACACACTGGCCATTAATAAAATCTAGATTCACAAACAACAATAATCACATGTTTATTCATCCACGCAGCACGTGGGCAACTTATTTACATGCATTCCACGTGGTTCCTATCGCATTCGTTCAACATGCTCTCGTGTAATTCATGCATTTAAATGTCAGCTGTCTCAGATAATCTCCATCTCTATTTGAACTATTTACAAGCCGGAGAAGAAGGATGTTTAATTAAATTACTTACATGTAAGCGACGTTACAACATGTTTGATGTGTGTGTACTGACAGTGCAGTCCATAAAATAGTATTGTGGAGCGTGGTTTTATTACGACGATGAATGATATGTAAATGAATAGCTGAGTATTCCTTGCTAAAATGGTTGTTTCTTGTTTCCTCCTTACATTTTTGACGTGAAATGTAGAATTTTACTCTTGATCTTTTATTTTGAATTAAGATACACCATTAAATTATTTTAAAAAGGTTGCGAGGGTAAAAATATGCAATTATGTGTATGAAACTTAAGAGGAGGGAAAAAAACACATTATAATTTTAAACCACTTGGAACGCTAAACTTACCGACTGAGCTACATTTCAGATATCCAACAACTCCAACAAGATAATCAAAATATGTCATATTGAATTCAATTGAAAAAAGCGTGAATTTCCATCCCTATAGCCAAATATGCTGCAGGGCAAAAAAAATATCAGTTCACCCTATAAAATGGTGACGAAATGACCAGTACCTACCATGGACCTACCTACCAAAGAAATTTTTACAAGCCATCTTTATTTTCTGTATTAAAATGAACCCCTTATCTAGTTCTTAGCACTGGAAATCAACCCGCTTTGATCTAAGCCTCCAATTTTTGTGTCCCTTGAGATAAATCTTCATTTGAGATTATATGACAACTTCTTTTTGACATTCGTATGTAACTTTATCTTGACTGGCACAATCGGGGAATCGGGGGCTTGGCAGTGCCATACATGCACCTAGATATAAGTCGCTGTGGCACAGTATATGGATAGCAGTATAACATCTTCAAACAAGGGTACATCGAGTGGTTTGTATTTATGACTTATAACACTGATTAACACTGAATCAGTCGTGGCTGCGCAGCTGGTATGTGTGTGCGTAGTTACCTGACTTGAGCTTCTAAAGGGCTGGAGTTGGATTACTTTTCTGTGTATACTTTGGCTGTGGGCTGCGTGCGAGACAAGCGGCCGTTCGTTACGAGGGCAGTCAAATGTCGAAGGCGGTGACGCCGGGACGCGTGCCAAGCGACGCACAACTCCCAAACGCGACATTTTTCATATTTTAATTGACAACACGCGGCTTTAGTTGGCTAACTAGTTCATTAAGTAAATGTCGCAGTTGTGGATGTGGGTTTTTTTGTTCATTAATTAGCAGACTGTAGCTAGATTTTTCATTGCTTTCTTTGAACGCTTTTATAATATTAGTTTTTGCCACAGTTGTTGTCTTTAATTCACTAAAGAGTTGATGCACATGTTAACGGTTTGCTATAGTTCCGTCTGCCTACTATATTTAGTAACTATAAATAGCGGACTTAATGCCTAAAGGCATTCTCTACCAGTCAGCCATTTGAGGTTGGAGCAAAAACTGAAGCAAGAGCCAATAATATCCTACTCGTAGATTATTTAGACCAATGTGACGAAACCAGACGCATCTAATTGTATGACGCGTCGTACAGAAAAGTAGTGAAATCTTGTTAGTGAACATCTATCTAAGAATGATATTTATTATAAGAAACAGGTAATCCGATAATACGAGTTCAAAAGGTCGCAACCGACCGATACCGCACTAATGAAACCAATCAACCCGAGCAGTTAATTAAGAAGCCCTTGAAACACCTGTAATACTGGTACATTACGCAGCTGGAGGGATTTACCGGCGGAGTTGACCCAGACCCCTGTCTGAGCCTTCACAAAGAGGCGTCGACGCGAGACGCGACCCGGCTCTGACCTGGCGACATTTCAGTTCACAATTTTTATTTATACTACTCTTTGCCACGCGAGGGGAACATGCATTAAGCGGTAATTTGGAACTTGAATGTGCTTAACGATACGTTTCATTTTAGCTTTAATAATTATTTAAACTACTAATTGGTAAAACTTTGTTAAATTAAGACGTCATTGTTATGAAGCAAAACTGCACCCTAACCAGTTGTAGATGCATCAGTGCACAAATACAGTAAACAAAGTTCGTTAGACAAGTCTTTAAAATCTTCTGAGCGGAGTGCTTGAGAGTTGCACGCGGTGGGATGGGTGTGGAGTGCAGGCGCGGCAGCATCGCAGCATCATCGAACGCGCATTACGTTCGATTGTAGGGCCCGGCGCGGCCTAATTGCCAGCATTGTGTCGGCATGCAGATGTGAATGGGCTTTGATTTGGGCCCGGGGGTGGGGGTCGGTGCCAGGGGACAAATCGCTCGTTACGGCTGCAGGTAAACTTTCATTGAGCGTCGGAAGGCGTCGGACGTGAGAGGCGGCCGACAAAATGCCCTCGTTATTCGCCGCCGAATCACTCGCTCATTGTATTCGGGGAAACGGTAGACGCGGTCGCCGAATCACGAAAAAGACTTTAATGAGGCGTGAGAACGTTCTAAATGAACGATTGTGCCGAGGGCTCCGTTTAATGAAGGATTGATGCTCAAGTGGCTCAGATTAACGCGAATTATGTCGTATTGTTTCGGTAATCGCTGTTAGAAGATATCAAGATAGTGTGGCGATAACGATCATCGTATGATCGTAACGAGGTGTTGATGTAGTATTGTTTTGAGAGAATTAGTCAGTTCAACGAACCACCTGTTGCCGGGCAGGAGGAAAACTTAATGTCGGTCGAAAAGAGACGAGAGGAGTAAACGACGCTCACGGGATCGTCGCTGCCAATTAAATTAAAAGGTGCTCCTCGTCATGCGGGCCGCATCTGACGCTAGCTGCCCATGCGTTAGTACAGCACATCGTGATTTAGAATAAATAAATGGATTTAATCTAATTACCTACATGTTTTTGTAAGTCAATTCTTGAAATGAAGGAACTTAGATTTAGTCTTCTATTTGTAATCACCCCTTTTTATTCCAGCATGGTTGTTTTAAGTTTAATGTCCACACCCTTTTAAATCAATCTTTGCCACAAAGCCATTATTGGACGTGACAATGACTTTCGCGATTGTGCTTTCCTTAGCGGATTGTAAAGTGTGCAGAGACGACATTAAAACTGTCGCGAAGATGTTGACAAGTTTAAATAAACATTGGTTTTAAGTTAAACGTTGACGTACGCCTACGATGCTGCATCAGCCAATTTACAAAGATGCACTCTTACACACATACATATTATGCAACGTTCGGATTCTGTCATACATTCACTTGCGTTGCACTTTACCTATCAGTAAATTCTAAAAGCCAGCCGTACGCGGATATAAATTTAGAACGAAACCCAAGCTACAATATGTGTCACAAAGTTATTATTGCGGTTAAGGGCGTCGCTAACGATTGACTACTAAACGCGTGGTTATAAGTGGAAATGTTAGTTACAATTTTGTCCACCGGCACTGTTTAAGTTTGTGATAACAGAGGCTTACAGCACGCATGGTCTTGGAAACTGGCAGGTGTCGCGGGCGCCCGGGGCGCAACGGAACCGAAGCGGTTACCTCGCCATGTGCCAGCCATTTGTATGTAAATTACAATTCAATTAACAACTCAAAGTAAAACATTCTATTAGATTTTAATATAGATTCGATCTATTAGACGTAGTATGGTAATTAATGCGTTTATTTTTAAACGCTTTATGTCATGATGATGAATGGGCCGGCCTTGGGTGTTGTTGGGCAAATTTGTCGACGGGCCGAAGGCAAACCTAGTACTTTGTGTGACGTCACTTATTTAATTAAGCCTCAGCACAGTCGGGCCATTTCAAAAAGGTTCTAACCAATAATAATAAAAATAGCCAAAGGGCTCATTGAAACAACTTATTGTTTTCCTTGAGACCATCAAAATTACCTACATCTCTTGCATTTAACTTGGTTACTGGCTGTATGATTCTTGTCCCAAGCCATACTTAAACTTAAAATATAACCATACAAGAGGACTATTTGCAACTGTACCTACGATATAAATCGGTATAAGGCTAATGGCCAAGTAAAGTTCAAGATATATTTTGACAATATATATCTACCATTTGTCATTTAAATGCTACAGCAGTTGAGAAGACAAAAAGCGAAGGACCTTGTAAGCGCATAATTTGACACCGACGACGAGTCGCTAGACACGCGTCACGCGGCGTCTCACATTATGTGTTTTTTTATTGTTCAAAACAATCAGGGAAACCTAATACGAATCCGTGACATTAAAATTTTCCAAATATTCAAAGGCGGTCGGTGTGTGACAATTGTTATAACCGGTTTAAAAAGGCGCTGTGTTAAAAGTATAATGTCGCGTATATCATCATTAAACGAATGCAATTAGCACCGCCAAAAAATATGAAGACGTGCGCGGGATTTTAATTTATCATCTTAAAGGCTACATTCGCACTGCAACCAGTCTACACTCCCACAATTACGCGCCTGTGTCATATTTACAGCCCAGGTAATTGCCTTTCAATTACGAGGCGAGCCTGCTGGGCGTGCGAGGGAGACACCTTGCCGGCCTGCATAGCCGCGTCTCGCTCACACGCAGCCGGCCAGCCATCAATCATCGCAGACCCCCGCCGGGCGCCGTAGGGATGCGAAACGTCGAAACGTCACAAAGCAAGTCCAACAATGCTCGATAAGTGGGCGACTACGCTAAATTGATTCTGAACCGTTCCGAATTTGAACTCTTTAGTCGTGTTCAATAGCCTGGCTAAATTCGATTAATCGGTCTGAGCCCTAACACGATACGTTTGTGACAAGATATCGATTGTATCGTAAAGTTATAGACCGGGGATTCCCGTATAAATCAAATTGTTATTTTATCTCTAAGTGAGTAATAATAAGTACGTTTTCGGTTTAAAAGTAGTAAAAGTAATTTATAAATAGACGATAAGGGTTCGTAATAATATTAGAAATAATTCGTATCTGTCTTATCGATACTTTATGGCCAGCCCTCGTCGGCCCGGCCTGCACAGGTATGCAGCGTCTTTACAAACTGCACCCCATTGTGCTATTTGCTCTTCTTTTCCTTATTCATAATAATATTAATAATACATCCAATCTTATAGAGACCACTTGGCCAAATAACACCATGTTTGACAATTGCCATAACATCTTGGGAATTGAGTTCACGAAATGGTCGATTATTAAAAGATACGTAGATAAAAAAATTATGTGAGATTATTACAGACCTTTCTATTTACAAAGAGGAATTCATATTCAATGAGCAATGTGCTAGCTTATCATTTGGATTTCTTCGAATAAGTTCGTAATATTTTGTTTGTTACTAACATTGTAAGTATTTCAGGGACATTGAAATAATTCAACCTATTCTAAAACAGATCCAAAGTTACGTATTTAAACGCAGCAACCTACTGTCTAAATACGTTGGCATAGCTGAGCACACATATACACAGTATTGAATGTAGGTAGATCTAAAACTTGCAAGTAGGTGGCTACTTACAGGGAAAGGAGACAAAGACCTTTATTCAAAGGGTGAAGTCCCGAGAAGTTCCGAGGGTCCTTTTGATAATAAACTACAAGTTGTTCCAGAAAATAATTTATGTTCAAGTGTACCTATTTAAGAAGGATTAATATAGATTAATTAAGTTAAAATTGACGACTTAACGTCAGAGAGTTAAACGACGCTGACTAAAATGTTCTTTCTTACTGCAGCTACAAGGAAACCAATATATTTCAGTAGAAGGTACCTACCTTATTTTATCGTATAAATATCTTGTTTTTTACACTTTGCGATTGTAAATCGTACTTAACACATTGTTAACGTTAAATTGGAGCGTTTAAAACTCCTAGCTCGTGGCTCAGGGGAAGTGCAACCTGCCTGTTAAAAACTTACATCAATGTACATGTCATAATTACATACATACACATACACACCGTCACGCCTTCATCCCAGTGGGGTAGGCAGAGTTACAGAATTACCAACAACTCTAACAACTTGTTGTTAATCCTTCAACCAAATTTTGCACAATAGGCTAAGATGTTTACCATGTGCATGTATTAGTGACAGGTTGCAAGCCCATCGCCTACTAACACCTACTACAAGCCTTTAATCCCAATAATCATAATTATGTACACATTTAGTGACATTTACTGTGTCTAGTGGAATTTGTTTTTAAATATCACTTCAGTTTTTATTTAGCCGTGTTGGCCTGTTAACAGTTTAAGTTGCGTTTGTGGTCCATAACTTGAATTATCCGTTGGGCCAACATTTTAAACAACTACTTACCCGAAAATTCAGGACCACCAGATTGAATCTGATATTTTTTTTATAATTTGTATGGTGGTATTGTTACTTAACAGTTACGCTGTTATTACATTTTGTACACTTGTCTAAGAACTTGAGTTATATAGTTGCGTTAAAGAAACACCGCACTGCGTTTTTTGGGTCAGGGAGGATCGAAGTCCGCTCGTCGGAGCTGGCCTTGCAATTAGAATACCTATTGCAACAGAGTTGTTTACAAATAAATCTATCTAGCTATGATCGACAATGTCTAGTGATCATCTTGTAGAATTAGGGTAATTTACCGGTCGTTTACAAACTGTATGCACGTAAGAAAACGTGCTAATAATGTAATCAGCTTGATTTTTGTTAACTTAGGACTGTCCTATAGGGTTTGGTGTTGGATTTTATGGCCTCCATCTTCAACTAACAACTTTTACGAGATTAAGTACTTAGGGCTACTTGTCTTCCAATAATTAATCTGACTTACAATGCAATTTTCCGGAATATGTGTTCATTCCCGTACTTTTGATAGTCACAGTCGGTTTTAATATGTAAAACAATACATATACCGCAGGCCATGCCTATACGCTGGAATAAGCTTGCGGCTTGCGTCCGCGGTAAGGAGGTTGGTGAGCTAGGTCAACAAGGCCTTTCTTGTATAATAAGTGCTATTTGCTTGTACTGCAACAGCACTATTAGACCCGGAGGCCATCTTTTGTAACTCTAACTAATCGACTACCAGCAGATCACAGTTACTGTGGGAAGAACATTGGAAGAAGAACGCAAGGCTAATCTGCCCCGAGCGACGACACATGTCTATACGTCGAGTCTTTACGTCAGCTTAAGACGCAAAAAAATTATCAGTGTATCCTACCTGTCTAGACATATGGAGCCAAAAAGTGGACACTGAAAGTAGGCCTGGTTCTCAAATTTAAATTAATTCAGCGAGCTATTCAAAGGGCTGTGTTGAGTGTTCCTCTGAAGGATCGAATCCGCAACGAGGTGATCCGACGGATAGCCAAAGTCACTGACGTAACGTAACTCATCCAGCTTAAGTGTCAATGGGCCAGCGATATAAGCCGGAGAGCTGATAACTGTTGGAATTATCGTATTCTTGAGTGGAAACCGCGGAACGGCAAACGCGGTGTAGGACGCCCTCAGACTAAGTGGAGCAACGATTTCCGTAAGGTGGCTGGCAAGAGCTGGATGAAAATGGTCGCGGGTCGTGCTCAGTGGCGAAAAATTGGAAAGGCCTATGTCCAGCAGTGGACTGTATGTATACGATTTAATAACTAGCTTAGTTTCCTTTTTATATATAATAGGTTCAGTTATACAAAGACTGTGACGATGTGAAGTTGTAATGTTCTCTGTATACTCTATAATTACATATTTTAAAAATACATATATTTTACAACTATAGTTTTTTAATGAAATTTCATATTGTCTAATTAAATTCATTACTCCTCGCCGACTTAGTTCTCCAAAAGCGCATTAAAGTAATAGGAGTAGGAACCTTACTAAGGCTTCAGACTCCGTGGGTAAATGGAGGATTTTTCTCGGAAAAGTCCGGGACTGCTTGTTTCAATTACGTTTACTAATGAGGTGACTTCTGCTGCTAATTAGCCACCTCACTAATTAATCACAACAAGCTCACCTCGTTACGAACGGGTAGTACAACACGAATTTCTTGCCCGTCGGAAACTTTCGGCGCAGGTTGTTTCTCGAGTACAATGCCTAACGATGGTGATTTGACACTAAAGTTGAGATGTGTGATGGCAATTGGGCCAATTTGTTTTTGATTCTGTAATATTGAAAAAGCGTTTGAAACTCACGAGTACCTACTCAGGAAAAGCCATTAATAGGTACGTATGAATTCCGTTTTTGTTGAGCGATTATGGAACATCCTCAACGTAGGTACTTACCTACTACTCATTTCGTTCAGTGAAATTGCAAATTGAAATACTCCGAAAATTAACTCAAGTTTTTTTATTATATTCATTTTAAGAAACGTTTTACGTAATAAATACCATTCTGAATTAAAATGCCTTTTGGTTTACTTAATATTTTTCAAAGCGACTAACTTGTCAAAAAGCATTGTATGTATGACAGTTCCATTATTTATTATTTATTTATTTTTATGGCATAGAGAAGACAAACGAGCACACAGATCACCTGATGGTAAGTGGAAACTGTGACCCATAGACATTCGCATTCACAAGACTGCAATGCAATCTTAAGAATGCAAATGCGTTGCCAACCCTGAGGACGAAGATGGAATGCCTCTATGCTAGTCATTTCACCGGCTGTCTTATCCCCAAACCGGAACACAACAATGTGAACACTGCTGTTTGGCGGTAGGTTAATGGATAAGATGGTGGTAGCAATCCGGACGGACCCTGCACAAGGTCCTACCACCCGCAAAAAGCATATTAAATTAAAGTTAATAATAACAAAAGGTTTTTTATTGGATCTAACCATACTAGAGTAATAAAATATGATCACTATGGTCCAGTGAACGACACGTCCAAATACTCTATGGATCATTATTTATGACACCGTGTTCGAATGGGTTAGAGACCTTATCAACTGACATTAGTTTACCCAATTAAAAAGCATTATGAACGAGTTACGACTATCACGCTCATTATAAGTAGAGAAGCAATGTAAGTCGAGTGCTTGGGCCTCATTATTACCTATCAGAGATAGGAACAGTGCCCATCACTTAAAACAGCGACGGGTGCTGTCAAAAAAAACTATAACGTATGAGCTTTGACTCTGTTAGTCAATGTATAAAGCTTACTTTTGAACACCGTTACGTCAAGGTGTTTGCTGGCATAACTTTGACTATTAGTAGGTAACGAATGTTTAACTACCTTTTAACAGCAAGTTATTTGAGTTTTGTGTAGGTCCGTTTTTGTTTAAATTTAAGAAAGTGTTACTTACAATTAGTAATTAAATGCATGGGAATATGAGCCATCAAAATGAAATCTCGGGAAATCTAGCTTTGTTACGTTAGATAAACATATTTTCTAGGGTTCTATTCTGCTCTGGGTAAACCTAATTTCTTTTAACATGTTATCGTACTCGTATTGTCAACGTTACGATAGCTCTTATTTACTTGCGAGTAGCAATGGCGGCCGAGTTAAGACCAATTGGGTTTAGCCTGAATGGAATAGAGCTCCGTATTACTATTATTATGTTATGATGTATGTATTGTTTTCCTACGTGTCATAATAGGTAAGTACGAGTAGGTATGTTTAAAACAAGTTGCCTTCTGAGAACGTTATGAATAAAAGCTAGAGAACTAGGCAGATAAGAAGTTAATACTGACATATTGCAAACCAATGCAGTTTCTGAATATTGGTAATGTTGACAGCCGTACAACAATGGTCAACTTATTTGTTGCGAGTGAAGGAATACGAGGGCCACTCATAAACATTTGAATTTAGAATTATGTCATTGACAAAAATATAGCTCATTGTTTATGGAATTAAATCATAGTTGGCCGGAAACTCATCGTAATTTGTTTTTTCTGAAGTTTTAAGGTGACAAATTTGCACTAAAAATGGATTTGACGCGAAAAGACTTTAGACAATGTTTTTTTACGATTTTAAAAGTTTTCTATTAAATTCTGCGTACCAACATCTCACAGTGCTCAAATGTGGTGCTGCAAGCATTTTGAAGGCGATCACTACATGATCATTCTTGCGGAGATAGAGAACGTTTAAAATCGTAAAAAAACATTGTCTAGTCTTTTCGCGTTTATTCCATTTTTAGTGCAAATTTGTCACTTTATAACGTCAGAAAAAACAAATTACGATCAGTTTCCCGCCAACTATTATTTAATTCCATAAACAATAAGTTTTATTTTTGTAAATGACATAATTTTAAATTCATATGTTTATGAGTGGCCAGGAGTGCAAAACTTTCAGTGTGGCCTAAATAGTAATTAAAAATAGCATAGCATTACTGCTGAGAACATTATCAATATTCAGAAACTTCATGGTTCTGCAATGGGTCAGGATTGACTTCTTATCTGCCAAGTACTTACTGTAACAAAAGAAGTATAGGAATACAGAAGCTGTTGTGCGATTGCGTTCGTCTATGTCGATTCCATATATTTTTCAGATTTGGCTACACGTTAACATTAGCATATTGCATCTTGCCAGCCCTGCAGTTGCAGCGGTTACTTTTTCCTTACTATAAAACCCATCCATTTAGAGCTGCTTTCCAAAATTCCGGAACCTCGAAATGTTTTTTCCGCATGATTTTTACAATGACCAACCCTGAAGTTGAAGCTTAACACCCATTCGTTCGTTAATGTTCAGTACCTGAAACAAAATAAGGCTTATAAATAAATATAGTACAAGATGTACGCTGGGGAGGTTCCATCAAGGCTATTAGGGCTGCTGAAGGACAAATATAAATTCATAGTCCGAAGCATTTCTGAATTTGACATTGATTGCAAGACACCTGGAGTCTAAATATTCTGATCATCAAACTGATGCCTTAATTTTCATCCAGATTATTAAAGCTTTTTTATTTTTTCCAAAACTATAAGATTTCCTAGCTTTATTTTATTTCGCATAAAAACATATATCATCTTTAAATAAGGGTTTTTTCATAAACTTCGGGAATAATTGGGAACGGTCATTTTTTGTACATTTTTGGTTATAAAAAAAATCATGACAAAAAATAGTTTTGATATTTGCGTATAAGTAGGTGTAAATGTATGTCAGTCCTTTCATATAACATGTGAGCTATAGTCAAATTACTTTCTTTTTTCAACCCCCGTTCCTTCTGTAGTTATAGCAATAGTTATGAAACTATTGAACAAATTAGTCTAGTAAGTGTTATACCCTTTTCTAAACTACATTAGCTAGGCATATTTTTAATGTCTAGTGCCACTATAGCATAGTTATTGTTTTTTATACCGTGGAGCACCAAAGTTACGGGATGAAACAGTAAAATATCTGAAAACTGTCTCTTAAGTCATTTTTTATCCAAACTTGATTAAACATTAAAATATAAAATAATATCACGTTTGAAAGCCTGTCTTTTCAGCTATCGGATTTACAAAATTCGGTCTAAACTAAACAGAGGGAGAAAAAACGCGATTTTTCCAAATTTACCATATCCCGAAAACTAAGGTATTTTTACTAAACCGAAAATGTGATATTCTGGTAGGTAATTCGTAGGCCTATCAGCCCTTAACGGGTTGACGTCGGTTTCTGTGACACCTTGTATGTAATTACGTACTTTTTGGAATTTTGACGCAACTCACAACGTAGCTTCAGCGTATTTTAAGCTTCGGTATGGTGGGTCCTTTAGGCGCCGACATAGTTATAAGCTAGATCAGTATCTACCCACTGAATATTTTATGATGTTGTTGGCCAGTATCGCACCGCGACTTTGCGCTGTATCTGCGCCGACGCGATAGGATCTAAAGATGGCGTCTGTGCCCGCGCAGGACGACTCCATCAACAACCGTAAAAGGGACCTTTAATTGTAAGGATTAGCGGGAATTACAATTTCGATAAGAGTTTGAAATATTGTTATCTTTTAGTGGTGTGTCTTCTTATTATATAGGTGTAATGCAGATTATACGAATATCCTATGTTACTAATATTATAAATAATAATAATAAATAATAAATGAAGTTTTTATTTACCAACACAAAACAGTACATTAGGTTAAACAAGATAAAAATTTAGTTAGGTATACAAAATATTCTTACGTACATAATAAGTGCGGTAAAATGGACATGAGACTCAGCAACACTGCTGGTTTTCAGTCTCCAACCAGGAATTAGAACTAAAACTTAAACTTAAACTTAAACTAACTTGACAAAGGTAGGTTCGCTACCACGACGGCGACAAAACAGCAGAAATACAACATAATATACTTATTGCAAAGCAGATGACAATTTTAGCGAGAGCAAATCAGAAAATCTGGAGGTACATTTTAAAATGCGAAAGTTTGAGTGTTTGTTACTCCTTTACGCTGCAACAGCTAAACTGATTCGGATTAAGTAACACCTATGCTACTTTTCATCCCGGAAAATCATCTTTCATCGAAATCTACGCAGCTGCAAGTTATTTATATAAACTTACTATCCCAGAAAAGTCAGGTACGATTTCTTTCTATGGAGCCACAATAATATATCTATATCAATAATTTTATTGTATTCAAAAATTTGATGGCCAAGTTCATAACTAAACCTCATTAATCCACCTAAATTCATGGCCGAGACACAGTAAAAAATATATGAAAATGAACTTTAAAAAAAGCTTTACAATAGAGCAAAAATGCTAAGTATTGTAAAAGTATTGACTTTGAAAATAAGTACTTATATAAGACTAGTTCGTTTTCCTTCAATTATTTTTGTTACTTACCTACTTCAATTTTGGTTTCTGTTGTTTTCTCTCGTCTATATTTTGGACTTTAGTATTTGTCTATTGTTTGTTACATAATTTTTTTCTCACACGCCTAAAGGTTACCTGGAAGGTTAAAGGGATAAATTCGCCTTTGTACTACTTTTATTTCTGTAATTTTAATATTTAATTATTGTAAGTTAATTTATTTATTTCATTTCTACTTTTCTTGTTTTTTAACCTACTTCAAAAAAGGAGGACGATCTATGTTCCACTGTATGCATTTTTTTTTATGTATGTTCACCGATTTCTCCGTCAATTGTGGGAAGATTTTAGAAATCCTTTTTTGGTATGATAGAGTATACTAAGGTGGTTCCATGGTCAGGAAATCTTAATCTGATGAGGGGGATCCGTGAGGAATTGAGGAAACTCCTCAAATATTATAGGCATACGTATAACGACTTTAGTAAGTAGTTTTAGTAACAAGTCCACCATTGCATTCAGAAAGTATCATTTGGTGAAGTGGAACTGATGATGAAGGCCACAGATGGCCACTTCAAAAACGAAGTCGGCTTTTGGTCAAAATTATGGTGAGTCGCCGACTTCACTTGGACTGACAAACATACCATTTTAAAAGGTTATTTTTGCGTTTCTGAAGGTCGTAATTTGTTTTTTTAAACCTTTTTTCTGTATTAGTATAATATTTTGACGACGCGGGATTCGAACCCAGAACCACTAGCTTCGTAGGCAGGGTCACTAGTGGGTACTGAGTACTGACCCTGCCTACGAAGCTAGTGGTCCTGGGTTGGAATCCCGGTAAGGGCAGATATTTGTGTGATGAGCGCGAATATTTGTTTCTGAGTCATGGATGTTTTCTATGTAGGTATTTAAGTATATATTTCTCTATATAAGTATTTATATCGTTGTCTAGTACCCATAGTACAAGCCTAGAGCTTAGTTTGGGACTAGGTCAATTGGTGTGAGATTGTCCCCTTATATTTATATATTTATTTAATACAGCGTTTACATACATATACAATTTTTTTCTAGCACATCAAATGAAAACTCTATGACTGTTTACAAAATATTAATCCTGATTTCAAATTATTTCCAATAAAACCGTAAGTGGCCTGAGGTTGTACTTAATGCCTAGTTAATGAGAACAATGTATATTCATTATTGGCAGCCCTAATAAATAAATAAATGATAAATGTGTTTCCATTAATTTTCACGAGCATTTGCTTTACTAACTTGAAGAGACGTTTTTTACTTTACCAACAAACTTATTAGGTGCTGCGAAGTGAGTCGCGTGCAATCATCGTGTTAATTTATAGCGTCTATGGTGCTTATGTGCATAAAGCTTATGAATAATGCTCATTCTTGACTAATCATTGCAATTGCTTCTCGCCATTATAAACCATTACAATTCATAGCTAAAAGGTTTAACGCGCATTGTAATAGTTACTGTTAATTATTGCAGATAAAAACCTCGTTGATGACTTATTACTTAATATAACAAGATTATGCTACAACTTGTTTTTGCTCATCCATTACCAAGAGATAATAAATAATAATAAATAAATATCAGGGGACTATGTCACACCAATTGACCTAGTCCCAAACTAAGCTCTAGGCTTTTACTATGGGTTAATACCCATATAAATGACAATGACAATAAAATGACAACGATATATAAATACTTATATAGGGAAATATATACTTAAATATATAGAAAACATCCATGACTCAGGAACAAATATTTGCGCTCATCACACAAATATCTGCCCTTACAGGGATTTGAACCCAGGACCTCTAGCTTCGTAGGCAGGGTCACTACCAACTAGGCTATCGCGTCGTCAAAGCGATGATACTCGCTTGATTGAAACTCTAAACAAAAGATACGCGAACTGTTATTAGTTATTAATTAATTATATTCAAGTGATTATACTATAGTATTTTATTGAACTCAGTTCGTTAGTGGGTATTGGCCCCACACAGTCCCTTGGAACGGCGCCGTCGGTCACTTTCAGACCATTAAAAGCCAGGAAAATTATAGTCGTAAATAATTGTTATTTAAATTACACCATGTGACATTAAAAACAAAATCTACTTATCGTGCCCACGCATTCATTGCCAATTATAATTATGCTTCATTATTTATTTGCATACTAAGTGCTATTTATCTCGTTCCGTACAGGATATATTTAAACCGTTCCGTATCGGTAATTAAACGCAAGCTCTTGCTATGGTAATGAAATTCAATTAAAGCGAAATAGCTTTAGTTACACACTTGTTGATTCTAGTTAACGATTTCTAGCGCAATGCGGTTCTAAACACTTGCAGTTTAATGTTGCTACTCAGCCTCCTTCCTATTTATTTGTTTATTTCCTGGCGACAGATTTCTACTCGAAACTAAATTCGAAATTAATTCGTCTCTCGACGATTTCGCGGCTAAAAGTAGACTCTGCAGCGAAGTAAGTAGCGGCGGTAATGGAAGCTGCGTCGGCGGCTGCGATCGATGCGCCCCCTCGCGTCCCAATCAGCTCCATCAAAACTCGAGCTCATTACTCAAAATCAATTAGCGTTATTAGTGCGGCGCGTCTTCGTTAGCCCGTGATAGAGGGTAATTTATTGGCATCTCTTAATTAGGGATAAGTCTAATTGGAGGCTTAGTCGTAACGAGGCCCTCGAAATCTGACGTTCCGACGAATAAATTGGTCGGTCGGGCCCGGCCCGGCACGCACTCCACTCGCTCTACCGCCGATATTTTGACGTGCCAACTCGATCTGCGATCTCCGACTGTTCGCTAACGAGTGCTCTAATAAGTTTCAAACATCGAGTTCGCTCCGAGGCGCTATCGACAGGATTTAATAGACGTAATGCGAATCGTGATGCGCCGGGCATGTCTGCCCGAAGAAAATGTACGAGCTCGCATTAGGTCTTACCGCGAGAGACGTTTATTGCGAATGGCTATTGATTTTAAATATAGTTTCACGCAAATTACAATGAGGGGTCTAGTAAAACTAATTCTGGCTCGGTCTGCGGCGAGCGCTAAGCGGTGCGGTCGGTGCGGTCGCCATTGAAAGCGGTTACTAAAAATAAAGGAAAGCATAAAGCATACAAATAAAAGAGCCGAGACAACGGCATGATCAAGTGCGCCGGCGATGTAACGCGATACCCCGTGTGCTTGATTCCGGCGCGGGCGCGCGGGCGGCCGCGGGTCCGATCCTTCGGGAAGTTATGTATTACAATTCGATTGTTGACCAATATTCAAGTAGGTAGGTATAAAGGAAAGGAGAGTGTTTCCAAAGCATATGTGAAAACTGAATATACCTCAAAAGTCATCAATGGTAAGTTCTTTTACTGGGATTCTTGCAAACCGGCCTCCAACATGGAGTAGAATTAAAATTCTGGAAGCCTTGGTAGGTACTACAAAATGAATTAGTAGATTAAATTCCTGTAACAGTTCTCATCGTGCGAAGTCAATCAGGATTGATTAATAAAAGGAAGTCGCAAGTCTCGGTGTTGATATTAGATACAGCTTGCAGAATTTCTCCACGCATTATCATAAAGGCATATCTTAACAAGGGTTTAGTAGGATTAGACTGTTTTTAACTATAGGCATTTTTCAATTTTGATCAGTGATATTGTTATAATTACCAGCGGACATTCTGTAATTTCCACGTAACATAAAGTAAACTTACATGTTAATGCAGATAATATATTTAATCAAATGTTATTGGATGGCTGGTTTCTTGATTTGAATCCGTTTTTTCGTGTAAAATGTACTTACCTATTAAATTTTTTGTACATACACCCAAAATATTTTTTATTTTAGTTTTTTACTTTATTTGTAACGGAACCCTTAAAGCAAGCTGAGAGCAGATCAAAATGGTCCAGGGGCTGGCGGCTTGCGGGGCGAGAGGCGGTATCGGTTTAGTGTCAAATTAAATTACTCTCAGCGTTCGATGCGCTGTAGGGTGCGCACGCGCTGGTCTTAAGCAAATCATTGTAAAATTAATCTTATAGTTTCAATATTACCGAGGTATAAGGGTCCAGAACACGATTCTGGCCCATTCTTAGTTAACTATGTCGTTACTTTTCCCAAAATAACGATACTGTTTAGGTATTCTCGAATGTATTTAAGGTCCCGACAGTTAGATACATGGAAACCTCGTAGGTATATGTATGTATAGTTAGTTGTAAACGTGTAGATGCAATTGTCTAATTATATATATATATATATATATATATATATATATATATATGTCAAATAATTCGCTTAAAAAACATAAAAGTATCAGCGTACAAAATTTTAACTACTGAATTTAGCATTTTTTAATAATGTAGGTAGAATCATACTAATGGTTCTCTTATTTATCGCAGAAAATTGTATGGCCGATTATCACTTCCCAACTCACGTTTCGCGTAAATTTATTTCGCCGAACGTTCATTTCCCAACTTATCAAATGTATTTGTTTTATTTGCCAACTTAACAGTTACCAACTCAACATGTGGTCTGTTTTTTATAATGTTATTTTTCAAAATGCCTACTTTCATGTTGTATAATGTTTTAGTTGGAATAATATTCATATACCTACCTACTTTTTTTAAGACTTAAGTTTTATTTGTTTTTTATTACAATAAAAAGTCGGCTTCGGTTAGCTCACGGTCAACCTAACACGCTCCTCCTCGCTTCGCTCGTCGTCGCACCTAACTGGACTCTGTTACATATGAGACTTCTGTTACCATACTTTTTTTGTTTTGTTATAGGCACGTGTGGTAAAATATAGTATTTTTTTTTTAAATATAAAATATAATAATTTCCAACCAAAGAATTTGTTATTTTTTTTCTTACTTATTTCTATCTTGTCAAATGTATGAAAAGGGAAATGTTGCATCAACTAAACTTTATTCGTCCAAGAGTTGTTAAGCCAAGTGAAAGATTTGACAAATGATGAGTCTGCCAAAAGTGTAAAGGCGTTATAATAATACGCTTTATAATAATTCTGCGAATTAAAAAGTTGTTAAAATTTTGGTAATCGTTAGTTGTCAAAGTGAATTGTCGGCGAAACGTTGGTTGGCAAATGAAATTCGGCCAAAAAAAGTTCTGCGAAAAGGCAGTACACCCATACTAATATATATTTCAAAGCAGGAAATGCATCCCACGCATTCGAATTCGCGGCCATCCTATACCTATTTAGTTGTAAGTGAAGTATGTTTAATTAACCTTACTAGTTAGTTAATAATTAACCTTATCAGTTAGGGGTCTTGAATCAGGAAAACCGATTTAACGCTTAATTAGACTTTTAACAATATATGTGACTAACCATGCTGTATTTTCCCCAAGAGTTAACTCATGTCGCAAAGCCAAGAGAAAAATAGTTTCATCAACTAAAACTTGCAATACTTTTACTAGACAGAACTGAATTCTCGCAAATTAATTGCCATGACTTATCAATCGGTTGTAATAACTCAAGCATAAAAACGACGAAGTAATAAAATAACTGAAGAACAATTCACCATTGAGAGTCATAAAGATCGCGTTAATGCATGGACCTTAACTCGTTCGGGGCCTCTAATCAGGAATCGCATGAGATTTGAACACGCGCGGTGTGTCACTGGCGCTGAGTGAGCAAGGTTCGAATAAAGGCAACGAAGGCCCTCCAGGACGGACGGACTAATGCCTACAATGTGTATTATAGCATTTAATATAATAATAACGTAATGAAACGTCTCGCGGGGCGGGGGAGGGAAACCGGTCGGCGGAGGTCATCGCCTGAGCCTTCCGCGGCTTGGGTTGCCACAGCGCGAAAGAGACCCACTTTTTTGAGAAATTATACATACGCTGGTAACACACTTAAGTTGATGATGGTCAATAAGTTATCCGTCTTGCATCAGTAACAAGAATGCAGACTTTTTATTGTTAAAATATTGTTGCCACGGCGTATTTATGTGGTAGGTTTAGGTATCTGACCTGCATTGTATTTAGCGTCATGTCTTAGTAACGTCTGTGTTAGGGTATTAATTAATGAACTACTATTGTTGGTATACAAATCTATACTAATATTATAAAGCTGAAGAGTTTGTAATGTTTGTTTGTTTGCTTGGACGCACTAATCTCCGGAACTACGGGTCCGATTTGAAAAAATCTTTCAGTGTTAGACAGTCCATTTATCGATGAAGGCTATATGGCATACTCACATAAACCGAAGCGAAGCGAGGGCGGGTCGCTAGTAACTTAATAATTCTAAATCTGTCTTAAAGTACTCAGCGAGTAAGGAAGAGCTACTTGGGCCACATCCAGTGGCATTAAATTCTATTTAGGTGCACTTGTAAGCTTTGGCGTTGTGATACGAGCGGTTAAAGGTAGAAAGCTAGATCAAAATGGGATTGTGTACTTACATTGAAAAACACTGAAATATACGAGTATGGTATTCGTAAGAATGGCTGTCTTATGGCAACTCGTGCTACCACAAGCACAAATTTGCTAAGTATTAGGTATAGTGTGCTAATACTTTCACGAAAGGTTAGTGAGCGTGTCTTGTTGACAAATTAATGTTAAGTATAAAGACCTGCCATTGTATGTTGACCCTTTCTTTCGCAGCTGATATTTGAAATTGAAGATCAAGAACTATTTTACGCCGCGCGCTCGGATAAACCAGCGAATATAAAAAAAAACAAATTCACTAATAGTTGTACGAACCTATAGATATGTTTAATTACGCTGGTTTGTCATCACACTACTTTATGTTGTGAATAAAGTAAACCTCGACCTGCCGACGACGTCTAAAAATCCAACCACTGTGATTGCACAAAATAAAACCTGGTATTACTACGAGTGTGTCCGCCTGCGTATGTTAATGCTCCATTAAGATTATACCAACTAATTGAAAGCCAATAAATACAACGGCTATGAATATTAATTTTATTTGGCTTCGCTAACTAAACCGGACTAGTTCCGCGCTCGCGTGCGACCAATCGTCTGAGTTTAATTTTATTTTTTATTTATAGCAGCACCGCGCTATTTATGGAGACTGTCGACGGTTAACTTCAGTTAGAAAGTTGTTTACCGGTTTATACCAGCAGTTTAGTTGTAATATCTGTTATTAGCGAGGGAACTAGAGGTTACAGCAATAAATAACGCCAATCACATCGATATTGTACCGACGCTAACTTCATGCTGTGGAGTTGCTGTCACGACCGGTAAGGTCCTAAGGTCAATGAACGACGCGTGCATATACCACGCAGATTTTGTCCGAGTATCGCGTCATGTTTAAGTAAATGAATAACCATCCGGTCTACCCTTTAGCGATATCAGTTTCCGTTTTGGTTTTTTTATTAGTTACCGCACTGCTTTAGGGATATTACGGTGCTTAAAATAAAATGATATGCACTGTTATAAAATGCAATAAGTTCGGTCTATCACATATTGTGCGAATTTCCCTTGGTTTAAGTCACGTGTTCCTCCGTCAATTTTTTGGCAACGTAGTTTACACATATATTATAATAAAAGTGTAACAAAACCGGTATAAGGAATAACAAATGCAAATGCAAAAATAAGTTACTAGGCTAACATAAGTATTAAACTAGCAACAGTTGTCGTGCGTATTAGATATCGCATACGTGGCCGCCATCTCCAGCAGCGGCATAACGTCTCGCTCTCGATATTCCCGTCAATCCCGTTTAGCCGTCGATTACGCAGGACAAATCAATTACCGCTGCATTCCACCGGCGGCCGACCGACGAATTCTCTGTCACGATCCAATCGGCCGATGACGAGATCCCGTCCAGCCACGTCGCCCGCCAATGGAATGCATCATTGCGCCGCGCACTAACCTCCCGAAAGACTAGATTGGCAGACCGAGCGCGATGGATGACGCGCCTCAATCAATTACCTGAACATTCCTTGCATTCGGACGTACGTCTATTACGTTCTGTTGGTGCCTCGACTTGGCCCAACGACCACGCCAAGAATTCCGTGTTCGAATCCTGAGCCGGAATGTTATCAGTGCTTCGCATCTGGAGTTAGCATCTGACATGTCAGACCGAGTAACAGTATTCGGAAACCATTATTTGAATTCTGTTCCCATATTAACTGGCCGTACTTTGGGTAATAATTGGTGACACGCTACATCCTGCGAAATCGACTAATTGGATATGAATAATTGGCCCTGTGCTAATGATCGGTTTGCGGGCCGGATGGAAACGTAACAAGCTAGCGTGTAGTTAAACATCTTCAGTTTTTGCGTCGCCGGATTAACCACACCTGCGTCCATCCGTACATATTTGTGAAGGCGTATCTAAATGAAACGTTAACAGCAAAATAAAAGTTTACTTTTGATCACCGACGGTTAGAAAAATCACAGAAATTTAACGAAGTTATTTTAAAAGTATGAGCGATAATTTGTTCTTTAAAACGTATTTAGCAGCTCAAAGAGTTATTATTGGAGCGGTTATCGGAGATTCTCATTACGATTACCGGCATAATTTCGCAGCGAGACGGTACAACTAATAGCTAGTTATGATAGCGCGGGTCAATGCCGGCCGTGCGGTTTTCCTTCGTGGGCCCGCGAGGTCACCGCTGGATAATTATTTTTCGACCGACTTGCGACATCTGTGTTCTGTAGTTAGATGACTAACTCGCACGGCCGGGCTCTTGGGCCGTTCGCAGTGATTATGGTGGGAGCTAATTCGTTTTTAAACTAATTGCTCATGAAAAAAATCAATTAATGAAATTTGTCAAGATCGTAGCAAGTGGAAAGAAGTGGTCTCTGCCTACCCCTCTGGGAAACAGGCGTGATTTAGGGCCTGTTGTTTGATCCGTAGTTAAACTAACTAACTGTTAAAATTTGAAAAAGGAATTGAAAATTTGACACATTTCCTTGAGATTCCTTCAAATTTTCGATCCCTTATTCAAATTTTAACAGTTAGTTAGTTTAACTACTGATCAAACAACAGGCCCTTAATGTATGTATGTATGCTCATTTTTCTCATTACAACATTCAACAAACATACCTACCGATTCAACAGTGGAAAATCCCTTATTGAAATAACGGCAACGATCATCTCGAATAAAATAAAAATGATCCAAAATAACCATAAAAAAAAACTAATCGTTTTTCTAAACAGTGCTGAATAATTTGGACACGCACTTCATTGTGATTTTTGTTTTTGATTATAATTTCGTCGGCTGACATCGAAACTCAATTAAAATTTGAATTTTCGATCGATGTGTTGTATAAAAAAATCTCGGGACCTTTTGAGAATATCATTTAAAAACTCAGTAAAATCATGACAATATATATTGAAAATTCAGGGAGTGCTCTGCTACTGGCACATTACGACTATTAAGAGGTCGTCATTTGTAATTTTTTTTAAATATTCAAAATATCGAATGAACTTGGTTTTTGAAAGAACTCTATCATGATTTTAATAAACCCTAGGGCCGTATGCAAACTAACGTTTTTGTTTTATTTATATCACTCAAAATGTATGGGAAGACAGTTGACCTCATGGTATCGCACGAAAATGCAATGTCACCCATACATTGTAAGAGATAGAAAAGAAAAATGGTTGTAGCGTTTGCATCCTAGCTAGACGCCTAGATCTATTAATATCATGGAGTTTTTTAAAAACCAAACTGGTTTGATATTTTAATTACACAAAAAACATTAGGTAACAATTATTTTTCTAACGCAAACTCATTTATTTGAGTAAACATGTTTTTGTGACAACACGGAGAGAAAGCCATTATTACATTAAGTACGCGCGATGCTGCGCCCACGCAGCCGATTTTATGTTAATCGAAGAGCCGTGTCCTCGGCCGACACGAGGTGCACTCGCCTTGGAACCCAAATGTTTGAAACTTTATAATTATTTTTACAGTTTATTCTCCCTCACATTCTCTTGCACTTAAAAGCCCGTAGTCAGCTCTCACTCAAGTTGTACCAAAAGATTTAGTAACTAAATGTCAACTTGGCCCGGAGTTTTGTTATTTTCTATTAACTATTGCCCGTGGTCCTACTGCGTAGTCCTACTGACTAAAATTAATATCATAAAATTCATAAATACGAGGTAGGTTTAGGTTATGTTAGTTTTGCAGCAGGGCCGGAGGCCCAAACCACCCAGAAATAGGAGCTCCGCGCCAGCGCAGCTCCGTCGACCCTGTTAATTTGATATTCAAATTGATCAGTAGGACTACACAGTAGGACCACGGGCAATGAATGATGATAACAGCAAATGGCCCATGACACTCCTGGGATATAGACCCGCCAAATTTTGTTACCCCGCAATCACAGATCCATGAAAACATTACTCTCCTTCTTGAGCAGTAGGTACAGTGTAAGGATAGCGAGTTGCTAGGTTCCTAATGCAAAAGTATTTTTATTAAAATGTTGTTTCTAAATATCATGTTTTTTGATGCGGTTGTAACTTTTTATAATTATAATTACCTATAGTGTGTTAAATAATTTAAATCGCGTTTTGACAGGTCGTCCAATTTCCTGTATGACCAATTCCCACATTGTCTAATCCTATCCAGTATCCACGTCATCCGGCTCCACTCCGTACCTATTTAATTTTTCATACCTTGACGCAAGTGCAACGTCATTTTTCTAGAGAGGCTTACCGACGTACGAGGGTGCATTGAAAAGTTCTGAGCCTAAGGTTGTATATAATAAAAAAAAAAAAAAAAAATACTGGCAGGTAAAAGTGCCATATTTAGTCGCCATTATGCACTATCTTTTGTTTTTTTCTTGTCACAATTTTGCATTTTATGCTGGAACTGCTACATAAGGTCACTGATTTTTCAAGTAATGGATAAAATTGAGCACCGTTCTGTCATAAAATATTTGCAAAAGAAGGGGTTAACACCAAAACAAATATTTGAAGATATGAACAAAACATTAGGGCAATCTGCTCCATCGTATGCTACCATAAAAAGATGGGTAGCTGATTTCAAACGTGGCCGGGAGACTGTTCAAGACGAGCCTAGGAGTGGGCGGCCGTTGACGCCTACTTCGGATGAAAATGTCAATAAAATATTAGATGCGATAATGAAGGATAGGCGATTGAAGATTGTGGAGATAGCGGAAGCAATGGGTATTTCTTATGAGCGGGCACAGAACATCATCACCGATGTTCTTGGATTTTCTAAGGTGTCAGCCAGGTGGGTGCCTAGACTGCTTTCAGTCGAGAACAAACGAGTACTGGTTACAATTTCCCAAGATTGTTTGGACATGTTTCAACGTGACCCCGAAGATTTTCTCAATCGTTTTATAACTATGGACGAGACATGGGTCCACCACAGTACACCAGAATCGAAAGAACAATCCAGGCAATGGAAAAGACCAGGTTCACCACCACCCAAAAAACCCAAGGTCATTTTGTCAGCTAATAAGGTAATGGCCTCGGTTTTCTGGGATTGCAGGGGGGTTATCATGATAGACTATCTCGAAAAGGGCAAAACAATAAATTCAGAGTACTATTGTGCTCTTTTACGTCGTCTGCGAGAGGAAATTAAAATAAAGAGACCTGGAATGCTGTCGAAAAAAGTATTGTTTCACCAAGACAACGCTCGCGTTCACACTTCGGCGAAATCAATGGCACAAATACATGATTGTGGATTTGAAGTGCTGCCGCATCCCCCTTACTCGCCGGATCTAGCTCCTTCCGATTATCATCTCTTCCCAAACCTCAAAAAACACTTGGGAGGACAAAGATTTTCGACTAATATGGAGGTACAAGAAGCAGTAGACTCATATTTTAACGACCTCAGAGATTCTTTTTTTTTTGATGGGATAATGAAGTTGGAGGCGAGGTGGACTAAGTGCATTGACCTTCATGGAGACTATGTCGAAAAATAAAATTGTTATAAAAAGTGAGCCAGTTAGTTTTTTTTACCAGGCTCAGAACTTTTCAATCCACCCTCGTAGATTCAACGCACTAAATCTAAATGTTTCGTGATGTACGTTAAAAAGTTGTAAATAAATTGAAACGATTTTATAAGGGGTACAGTGTACACAGTGGAACGTACCAACGAGGCACAGGCCAGCGGTCACGCTACAACAGCATTGCGGGATCTCCGGTCACAGCTACACTCATACAGTCCTTATACCACCACTACACCACTCATACCATCTCCGCCTGCACGCTTATATAGCTCTTATACGACGCTTATACGCCATTACCCACAACAGAAAACAATTTAACATTTACGAGCCAGGCCGTAAATGGGATTTATTTATATTTACAATTGCATCCTTGTTTGCACATGTTAAGTGCGTAAAAAGATTGTTCCGGCGAGGTTTTTGCCTATCTTTTGACTGTCATATATTCACAATCCATTTAGAACTCAGGTGGAGAAACTATAAGTTTTTCTATCAGTTTGTATACAAAGTCGTGTTTTCTAGCAGATTACTTGGTCGCAATTAACTGTTCATGCTCTATGTAGATTGTAGGTACTCACACAACACTGACTTCAAAACTTTGACCCTTAATTAGACCATCCGAATATATTTACATATATACATAGCTCACAAAGATAGATGTAAACAGGAAACCTTTTTAAACTCTTGAGATTTGTCGAGATTATTTATCCGATCGAAGTAAAGGAAAAGCAGTTTCGGGGTTACGTATTACCTAGTCGGCCCTTAAGTTCTGTCACAAAGTTTTATTACACTTTAAAAAATAAATAAAAGAGTTTCATAAACCTATAGTACATCAATCAAAAGCTTATTTTATATAAAATAAAAGGAAGCGTAATTTGTGTTCTTTACTATTACAGTAATTTGGTGTACGAGCTTTAGCATTCCCATTCGGGGCAGGAAAGCATGGATCAAAACACGCACGATCACGATACTGATAACGGCCACAACTTTTGTAAGAGTTCTCGTATTGAGTTGAAATTTGCGTGACATATTGATCAGACTTTTACCTTTAAATTCTGATACGAATGTATCCCAAACAAAGATCCGCTTATACTCCGGTGAATCTTCATGTCTCATTAAATCGACCTTACGATTTCACATCAATTTGGAGAAATACGAAAACACACCAAATTTCGTGCTTCATAAGCTGGTTTTTAAGTGTCGTTAAGATAATAATGCTGAGCTCTGAACATACCCAGAGATGAGAGGCTTCACAATATTAAAAAAAAAAGGTTTCCTGGTTAACAAAGACTAACTTTTAAAGCCTTTTCAAAAAGTGAAATTTTCAGAAAACTCGTGCGTATTTTAATCGGTGCCGGCCGTGAATGTTAAAAGATCGTATCGGAAATTGCGGCGACTATGTGGAATGATGATTAGTTCCTAAAAATGTACCTTAATTAGGCTTTTAAATTTTATTTATTGTAAAATAAAAAAATAAACAGAAGTTACTTTTATTTGACTAAACCTTTGTGACAGAACTTAAGGACCGACTATGTACATCAGCCGTCCTATTTATTAAGGGTTCATATCATATGTCTTCCCTTATCCCTTTGGTGGGATTCTTTTGCATACTCTTCGACCCTACGGGACCTAAGAATAAGATCGAAAATTAACTAGGATATACATAGAATATTGGGTCTGTTTGGAAATCTGAGCCTCGTATTGGGTGGGTAAAGTCTCATTGGAAGCTAAATAAACCCATGACGAGTACTACTAAGGTACCAGAGGTCGTTACTATAATTCTAATGGGACATTCCCTCCCATATTAGTCCATCCATAAATAACTTTTAAGCCATAGGTCAAAATTTTAACAACCACTGTCGTGTAATATATTCAGTTAACAAATATTTATAATGTAATAAATATTATGGTATACATTTCCAAACAGCCATAACAAATAAGTTATTCCTTCGGATATGTGGTTGTATCCAAATTGTGGATGTTACATTATAATAAACAGGCCATTATATTTCTATTGCGCCTACGCGCAACACCTACTCGATCAAAGCTTACGTTTAAATAAGACGTCTAATATTAATAAGTACAGTAAGCAGAGCCAACTGCTTAATTTTGACGTGTTAATATGGACACGAAAAATAGAATATGCCAAGTATTTTTCTTCTGAACATACAAAGGATTAGAACATACAGCACTTCAACGCTGATCAGGGATTTTACATGGAAAGGTAATCAACTAACCTGCTGTTGCTTTATTTTGATACAATATATTAGAGAGTATATACTTAGTCTAAAATAACAGACACTTATTTTATAGTTTTTTTTTGTGAATAGTCCAAGCACGCCTCCTTTTTTTGCCACATTTCCCGGCGCAATAAAGATTCCAATGAGCGTTCGTACAGGGAAGAGTTTGGAAACCAGAGCACGCGGATGATCGCCCGTGAGACGGACAGACCAAATCAGAGCTACAACAAATGCATGACAGGGCGGCGGCAGCAGCCCGAGAGGAATGGCGTCGCGTTACAAGGCTGGTCACTCACCATGATAAAAATTGACGACCACGACCAGCTAAGAAGAAGAAGAGAATGATAAACACCATAAAATTACGAATTTTGAATTTGCATGTTACCGATCTGGATTATGAATATTTGGGAATGAGAAATTCGGAATTATACGTTTTAGAGGCAACTAAATTCATAATTATCAATTTACTTTAACACTCTTTATAATTCCAACTTAAGTATATTCTTTCGCGTTTTGTAAAAAGTCTAAAGAAATATCGTTAAGTACACAAAATTACTGACATTATTTTACACGTACTTAATTATAATTTTCTTATTACTTTTTAATTATTAACTTTTGTTTTCTTAGTGTTCATAACATAATATTCTATTCGATTATAACTATTCCAAAGATGTGTAAACATTTCATTTACTAAGTAATGGTCTGATTAAAATGTTAACAATAGGTGCCCCATTCATGTTTTGAGTCGAGTTGAGGATTGAAACAAAACAGAGAGGGCTGAGCTAAGCTAGTATTAATTAAGAGGGCCCTGGTCTCTAATTAACCGGCCCAGCCTCAGTCAATGTAATTAGTTTCCTTACAAGCTTCGGACGGTCTCACGCTGGCGACTGTACCCCACTTTAATTATGTAAATATTACAAGGACATTGTTACTGCAAAATACATACGTATGTTAATTATAATGAAATTACTGAACGTTATCGCTTAAAATATGAATAGGTAAATACTTTTTTGTTTATAGAACACAATTAAAAAAAACACAAATAATTTAAAAAAAAACATACCTAGTTATATGAAACATCTAGACTAGACGTCGAATTAAAACACTGGAATCAAGTATTCTTACTGTTTAAACTAATTAATTAGTAACAACATTTCTTCCTAATTGAATCATTAATTGCCAATAAGCGGACGATGAGGACATTATTTCTAAAACGGTCACAATTTTTTTAAGTACCTTCCGTTGTAAATATAATTAAACATTGGATAACCATTCAAGTAAAGATGGCTATCACTTAATTGCAAGCGCCATTTAGTTTCCCGCCTTTCTTTTACAGATGCGATAAACTCGAAACACGACGTTGACAACGAAGAGATCGAATTGAGATACCGACACTTGTACATGTACCTTTACATTGTACGTGTGAAGGTATGATTCCGATGTTAGCGATCGCGAGCGGAGGCTGGCGACACGTCACGACATCTTACGGTTTAAGGTATAATTCCGACGTCGGCGACTGCAACCAGCGACCGGGCGTGCGACCGTGTCGCTTGCGTTGGTTGTGCTCCATATAAATTAATAATAAACAGTAAGATGATCGGACGCCGGTCGCGGTCGAACATATACCTTGAATATATGTAATACCCTTATATTAGTATGCTTGGGCTGGTAAGTAGGTAAGTACTCTGTCAACGCGACGTCGCGTGCCCAGGTCGCTTGCATACGCCATATAAATTCATACTGAACAGTGGCTCGCGCAACCGATCGTCAGCGACTACCACCATAGGAATCATATGATATGATACCTTGTGAACCATCTGATGAATAAAATATTTTTTTTGCCGCTTATGTACTCCATACATCCATACAAATGACGATCAAGAGCGCTGAATATGTTAAGGATCCCGTAAACGAATGGCACACGTCAAATGAATTGTTTTTCATTAATATTGAGGCAAGCGGTTGGTAAAAGAGATGTCATATGTCATTACGGGGCGAGTGCCAATTTGTCGTCGCTACGTGCATCGGGTATTAATCTGGTACAATTATATGGACTCGGCTCTTGAATTAATTGTGGCCCTTATCGAGCCCGCTCACCTGACTGTACTTTATCGGGACATTAACTTTTTGCGACAAACGACGGCTGTCAGTATACTACAAAAAGCACGTGTTAAATTAGTCTTGTATTGAAATGTTTTTAACACGTTGGATTAAGACCGTTTCACACTGTTTTCTTTTTACCCAGTACTTGTAAGTTGTAGCTAAGCCATTTAAAGTTTATCGATAAACATATATTCTAGCCTTAGAGAGCCGCCCATCAATAAATTGGCCAGGGCATAAAATTTATAATATCATTTTACAGTTAAGTATTATCATGAAATTGGCGAGTGTAGCGGCCGTTCTTAGCGTTTTAAAATTAATCGTAAGTTGAATTCAGGTTACCTACATTACCTTTACGACGATCAACGAACTAAATTTAACAGGCTTTAAATTGAACTCTTTCGTACTTTCATCCTTGAATTACCGTCTCAATAACAACGCAATGAAAAAACGTTTTACTTAATAAGGCCTTTAAAAACAATAACACTTCCACGGAGGGTGGTCGGGAATCTTTATTAAAATCTCGAACGAGTAATAAAAGCACAGTTAAATGCGGAGAACTCTGATGAAAATATTAATTAATGTTTCGAAATGGAAAACATGTTGCTAATTAAATGGCGATATCGCATAAAACGTAATTAGAGGCCGGGAACATTCGTTTCTCACGGCGGCCGCGGCCCGTGCGATACCGCGCGCATCCCGCGCCCGCTGGTGTCCGTACTGTCCGTGCACCTTAACACCGGGCACTAAGGCCGCGACCCACCCGTACTCCCCTCGGCGCCCACCGTACCATTCTTAGTGTGTATTTTATGAAAGGAATGCAACGCGTAGGTACACACGTACTACACAAAGCACCAAAACAGGTTACTTACAACTCGATGAAGGCACATTGTGTTCAATATTTTCTTCGACCGACTCAGCACTGTTTACATGTTTAATTTGTAATCATCTCCGAGTACTACTAGCCCTTTTAACTCGCTAAGAAGGCTTTCACCATAGGTTAAAAATGCGCGATTCACTATGTCAACAGTTGTCGAACCATGTTCGTGGTCGTAGTGCTCTATCGAACTCCATCGAAAAGATAAATCTTTTCGATAACTATCTGTGCAGGCTTAATGTGTTAGGAACGTTTAACGATCTCAGGCTAAATTACAGTTTTTCCCAGAACCGACGAATACTAAAGCCGTCTCTCAACTTAAAAGCGGAGTTAATCTGCCCTGAATATAATAATGTAAGTTTCCTTAATGGTTTAAAAGCGCTTCAGTTTTTAATTGAAATTCCGCGATTGAAACTATGAACATTCCTGTTGCTGGATTAATTAAATGCACTGACTGGTAACTATTAGCGGGGATGATGGACGCCTCAATGGGCGGTGTAATTAAAAAAGTCAATTATCACTTATTGTAATTAGCGGTGTTCGCGAGGCCGACAAAAAGGTAATTGTTTTCTGACGGGCATCAATCGGCGGCGCGGGCGTCTAATCAGCGATCGAGGATCGATACCATCGCGCTCGGACCAACTCATATTAATACTAATTGTACCATCGACACCATTCAATGAGAATACTAACCAATAAAGAAACGCACGTGTCCTTCTTTGTATCACCTTCACAGGTGTTCCTTTTAAGTGATATGATATCTTGTACCGCGTTGGTGCTTTGTGTGCTCGAGCTTATATATAACATTGTCTCAAGTCAATAAATCCATAACTCGCGTAGAACACAGAACACAGGTTCTTAACGCCTAAGCGTATCCAAAAAAAACATGCAAAGAAAACTTTTTATTTAATAACGAGGTTATTACAGGGTATCCTAGTTGGTTTATCTCCGGTTGGGAGCGCGACTAGCGCCAAATTGGCGTGGCGGGCTGCGCGGGCGCTGCGATCGTAGATATAGCTAATTAAGGGCCCGCGCACCGATCTATTGGGCCTGATCCCGCCGCTGACGTGTGAAAATACCCAATTAATTAACGCGAACCTGTGGAGGTATTCTCTTGCGCAGCGCAACCGAGCGATCTTGAACGAACTGGCTTTATGCCGTTTCCAATGTTTGATTTACATTTAAATATATGCTGTTCTCGATCGTCTGTAAATGACCAAAGATAAGACTGCCTAGTAGGTATGTCTGTATGCATTTCTATATGGCAAAATAAAATAAGATTGATTAATTAATAGCCCAATGTAAAGGCGCCAGATGTCGCAAGCGTGCCATCTCCTAAATAAAAGCTTAAAAAATCTGGAATTAAAGTCACAGCTCACAGTGATGTTCTACATATTTATAACGCTGAAATGTGTATGTGCCAAGGTACGGCCAACCGCAAGGACAGCATTGGTAAATTTCCAATGTCAACTGCCTAAAAACCAAATAGTGGCTACAATCTCGTCTAGCTCGCATCCTAACGGAGCAAGGCAAATTACAAAGAGTTCCTTTAAAAAAATATTGATTAATCTGACGTCAGATCATCAAACAAACCTCGGTGTCGCCACCGTCGTATCATATTTTTCAGGTCCAGCTGTGGTGCTCTACTGGGGGATGCTACCCTTATCAGCGTGAAGAAGTGACGATTCATAAAAAACTGGGAAGCTTCATTATATTAAAAAAAGCCCGACTTCTACCGCACGCATTTATCAGGTTAGGTTTCCCACAGGCTAAATATCCGAATCTAAGGCCTTAGTTCGACTGAGGCCAGTCTATGCCAAGCTCATAGATAAAGGTTTTCACGCGTTCTTAGCGGTCACGGATCAAGCTTGGCTAGTTCGATCAAGCTAATAAGCCTTGGCTGCAAGTAAGAATAACACCACCAGTCATAGGGGCATCGCTCGCTCGCGTGCTCAGACCTAGACCAACGCTCTAAGCCTTTCTATTTCTGCTTAATTTGAACTATTTCCGAGTATTGGACATATTGATTAGAGGGTTTCGTATTTAATTGGCATCCATCCACACACTCCGAGATTTAAAGGACCAGAGTTCTCGCGTAATTGGTGCGGCCGAAGCCCTATCATGCTCCAATAAATACTCGTATTACTAAACATTATAAATGTTACGACCAGACCATAAAGTTATTAATTGACGAAAATGCACAGCTCCTAACAATGATAATTTCTTTTAGGAAACTTTTTGTGTTGTAGACGTACTAAGAAAGTAATTGTCAAAATGAGTTTATAGTAAATAAAAAATAGGTAGAGCTAAAAGTAAGCACGAGAAATGTCTGTGTCAGATAAAACTGGAAATCGACCCCCAAAACACTCATGAAACCAAACTGTAACATGAAACTGAATCGACACACTCGCCTACTTAAATCTGGATATTAAACCGAGTTAATTCGACATTAACCGGCCAATATCCATACACCGATTCGGCTGATAGTTACGTGACTTCGCGTCAATTGCCTGATATGCCCCTGTGTCGCCTTACAGTCGGTATTGGCGGGGGAGGCAGGGTAGGGCGGTGTTGTTTGGTTAGTGTTGTAACAGGGAATAGATGGAGGCAGCGATGACCGCGGGTGTAAAGCGAGTGTTAATGGGCCATTAGCCGGCGGTGTGGAGAGCCCTAATTGGCGCGAGCACGTTGCGCGCTGCACGGTGCACGCTGCACGCTGCACGCCGCGCTAGCACGCGCTAGATCCGTCTGATACTACGCACGCTAACACTTGCACTATTTTGGAGGCAATTAAGATGCTGCAACATCGAGGAACAGGCTCGGCCAACTGTCCTTGCGATAGTCTGATCGTGTTAGTTCCTTATAGACCAACGAAGAATAATGCGAATATCTAGTTATCTCCTTTCTCCGTTTGATTTTCCATACATGCTTTATACTCGTATATTGTTAGGAATAAACCAACGATAAAAGGGGCTATTATCTCTTTGTTTCTCTATTAAGACGGTTTATTCGTCTGTGTAGATCTAGAAAATCTTTTATTAAAGTTATAAGGTTGCGTTTCTATTTAAAGCGAAGAAAGAAATATAAATATATCAATTGATCAGCTCCGTTCTGTTTTTATGCTCATCATTGTTTGTGTTAAAATAAGTACTAAAGTAAGTACTCTTAAATAGATAATTGATGATGATGACTATTATTATATGTTTTATACTTAACTAGCGACCCGCCCTCGCTTTGCTTTGGTTTATGTGAGTTTTCTGTAACACCCGTACATAAACTAGAATTTGCTAAATATTAGGACTTCGCTTGAAAAATTATCTAACTGATGATGAAAACCGCATCAACATACAGACCGACGCGAAAAGTTAAGTATGACTATAATGGACGAACTAACAGAATATACTCTCTGTTTATATTAGAAATAAAGTAAATACACACGCTGAAAGTCTCCAAACTGGATACCCGAACACACTTTTAAAAACCCGTATTTGTGACGCGTTTAAAACCCACATCCCACGTGTAAGAACGACATCTATTCACATTAAATATTCCCAGATCTAGCATTAATCCCGCATCTTCGTTATAAAACAGAGTCTAGGCAGTCTAGGCACAGAAAACAGCGCTCACTCAAACTCCATTAGCCGTGAATGACGCGGCGGCGCTGCCCAGGCGTTTAATTTCCTGATGACGCCGCCCGATTGTCCAAGTGCTGGCTGAGGACGCTTTCATGTCGCAGTTTTTAAGTCTTAGTTTGACGTTTGTGCTCTAGGGATCTAGTGTTATTGTAGAGGAGAAATAAGGTAGTGGTTGTTTAGGACACGTTTCAAGTTAGGAGTAAGATTTTTTTTAATTAACGTCAAAATATTCAAGATGTTTCCGTCGATGTTCAAGACTGCAGAGTGAGCATTTTTATTAGGTAAGCATGGGAGATTTGACTATAACAGATAAGAGTTGTTCTATAACTTCGACGTTTTTAAGATTAAGGTTAAGGTCAATCATATCTGTAAAATAAAGTCACATGGGTGTTTGGCACGTTTAAATGTGGGTTGTAAGGAAAAGCGTGCAGTTCAAATCGTTTGCAGAAACATGTATTTGGTTCATAATGTTTTATAACGTAAGTAATATAAAAAAATATTTTCGTAAACATTACAATTCTAGCTGTATATCATATATGCAACTGTTTAATCTAAATCTAGTTTAGTTGTGTTAAAATATATGGAACTGTTAGTTTCAAATTTAAATTTAAAACTCAACCTAAAATAGATTTTATATTATCGGAGAAAAAGGTTGTACAGTGGCATAATTCTGAATTAACTCAGAAATATACTTTTGACTTCTGGGAATTTCGGAATATAATGGGTCTTACGAGGATCATTCGATTTTCAATTTATTTGGTTATTTAATACCATCGGTGGTTTGCATTTTTCGCAAATGCTAACCCGCAGGAGGAAATTTCGATTTTCCTTTGATTGGCATTGAATTCGAACTCGTCATATAGTAATGTATTAGGAAGAAATATTTTAATTTTCTACCCATATAAAGAGACTGCCCATATGCACTCAATCGGGACGAATGGTGGAAAAGAGGGGAGGCCTTTGCCCAGCAATGGGACACCCAAATAGGCTAATGAAAGAGACTAACAATATGATTTTCCCAAATAATTATTTTTGTTTTTTTACGGTGTGTCCCAGTTGTTATGTGTATTTTCGAGTCACCATAGGTCGCTGTGATATTGACACAAAAAATAACTAGGTAAATACATCAAAAGTATCCATTGGCTTTCTGCGATAGTCCCTCAACAATTTAGATTATTGACTGTACGTACTTACTATAATCGAATGTGGAAATAATCGGCAGCATGTGTGAAGGTAATTTTCGTGATGAGAAACAAGGACTTTTAAACCTCGTAAGGCCCACGTCAAATTTCGTTAATTCGATAATGAATCTTGTGTCAGTCAACTAAAGTCAAAAGTCACTTTGACAAAGTCCTATATGTCTTATGGGGCTATAGGCCTTACGAGGTTAAAGTTATATTATTAACTAAAATCCTGTTTTGTATTGTTATTATTATTATTTATTTATTTATTTATTAAACCAACAACAAAAATTACAAATAAAACAAAAGCCCTGCCAAACTGTTTTAGCACAGTTTGACTGCAGGAAGACTATTAGTTTTATGTGTTACTTATTGGTATTGCTCATGGTAGGTTTAAAACTATTGAGGCATGTTGTTAGAAATGTACAAATAACGTCTTATTTACTTCTAGAAAAATGGATCACCTGAAATTAATCATCAGAATATAATCAATGTGTATTTGCGTAAAATAGCCCTATAATAAAAAAAAACATTAGAAGACAGAATACTAAAACGGCTAAAATAGCACATTCATGCATGACATTATCCTGAATTAGAGATCGTCAAATATGTGGGATTTTGTTTTTATTTTGACTTTGATAACTTTAACATAGGTATCATTCATGTCTTTAAACCATCCTAATTACCAACCATTTCGTCTACTCAAACGCTAAAAATACTACTTTGCAGCTAACTACGAACTTGTGGGGAGTTTCATCACGCTCCTTGTCTGGTGCATTGTGAAGAAAGTGGCCGAATGACGTTTAATTTCCTTTCGCTCGGCGCCGGCACAATATCTGATAATTGCATATTCAATTAACGATGCAGCTCGCCTGCATTATATTATAAACTAACTAATCTTTGCAAATCGCCGCTGTAGCGAAGCTGATGCAACTTAAATTAGCAATGCCGTGCGTCTTATTTAATTGAATTAGCCTACATTGTGATTGAAATTGGAAGGGGTTGTGGTATTGAACTTAAGGCTGTTTGGATCTAATACAGTGGGCAATATTACGAAAACCTCTCATTTTTTGGATGATTCGAATTTCAAAGTAAAGACATTAAAGGTGTATAAAAAGGTTTGATATTGGTCATTTCGGTGAGAAAAATAGCCACCGAAATTACGTTTTTTTATGAATACCTATGTTTGCCTTATCTACGGAAATAAGAACATATTACTAATGTTAAAAGAATTTAAGACATTACACGGGTACGGTCAGGGGTAAAAATAAATATACGCACAACGGTATAAAAATATGTACTCATAGACCTAATTGCCATAGTAATAACGGTTATATACTTACATTTTTATGAGCCTTTGTGGTGTACCTAATATATATTGGTGCCCTTGACTGTACATTGTTTCGCGGTATAAATATATATAAATATAAATAAATAATGCTTTAATGTTTTAATGTTTATTAGGGTACAAACGGTACAATATGGCTAATACAATAAAAATCTTAGATTATACATCAACCAGTAAAGTTACCACAGTTAAAAATTACATATACCTACTAACCGAGCAATATAGTTAATTACCTACTTGAAAATGTGACATTACTTCAAAAAAGACTAAGGATACCTTTAAAGGCAGAAAACAAAAATAAAAATAAAAACAAAAATAAAGATAAAGATGCGTTACGCGAAAATCCATAAATTTCATAATGAATAATAGTAGTTATTCATTTAGACCTAGTTATTTGAAGACAATTTCACTAATAAAGGAAACCTTAAAGTAAACGTAGCTATGATACGTTTTAAAATTCATAAATAGGTACCCGCCTACCAACATACTAACAAACTCAAAAAATAAATGCAAGAACAACAAACATACGAACGAGTAGATACATTGCAGCAATTTGACAACCAATACCCCAAAATCACGATTCAATACGCAACACAGCGTTGAAATCAATTCCAATCAGGCCTCAGAAGACAAAAACCTATCCCAAGTGCAGGCGGGTAATTATCCAGTCTCGGGCATGTTTGCTAGTTAGGATTCGGGGGTAGTTGGAAAATTAATCAGACCATTGTGGGCGCTTTGTCGCGGAGTCGGGTGCCAATTATTGGCCGTGCGACGTAGCAGTAATTGAGCCTGCCCCGGGCGACGCGCCGCCGAACTGCACTGTAGCGCACCTGAAAAAAGCCCGGCCTTTGATGTAGCTTGCTGTTCTGTTTTTAGTTTTATACCGTGTTAGGTTGACAATTAAAGTGGTAAGAAGCTGTAAGATTGATTGATATTCTAAGCGGTGTATGAGAGGGTGACCTTTTCTAAGCACCAGTATCAATTAAAATGTAATGCACAACACAAAGTTGCACACGCTTCACTTGCTAACTTCGTATCATTCGTATTTTGGCATTTCCAACATAAACAGCATTGATATAAAACTTCGTATGAAAAGCCGTAAATACAGTTAACAATCACATCATAAGCAATCACTCCGGTGAATGAAATAAATTGCACGTTCCCGTTTACAATATTCGTTGTCGAGAAAAAAATGGAATTAAAACATGGTTCATTCGGAAGCTTCGCAATTTGGCTGGTTTGTGTACAGCGTTGCAATCTCGACGATAAAACTGGTCCTGCGTCCCTTTTGTTTCCTTCTAGTTTGTAAAGGATGAGAGATAAAATACTTACCTACTCGAGGGTTTTTTACGGACTTGTGGGAGAGAATCGTTTAGCGACTGCATACTCAATCCTCTGATTGATTACAGTAAAATAATTTAGGGTGACCTACATACAAACCTTTTTTATTTATTTCAGTATCCCGTACTGATAAAGAAACAATATTTTTGATTATTAGGTTATATTCGCGTTATCGAATACTACGATCAAATTTAAAGTCTAGGATTAATTCCGGATTCAGAAATTGAACTGTCAGCATGTCAAATGGAAAGCTCGTTTTTAAACGAACTAAGTATAATTAACAATAATGTATTCTGTGGACTAAAAACGAAACGCGAAAATGCGGCCTCACCGAAATCAGTCTGAACTAGGGACGTGGACTAATCCCGCCACTAGCGGCCGGCGGCTGTCCACTCGAAGACGAGAAACAAAAGACCACCGATGACAGCCCTGCTTCCCCTGGATTAACTTTCGCTTTCACTTAATCGGTTTTTATTTAAGCCGACTCCGAAATGTGCCTATTGGATTTTAAATGCAGCCTCGTTATATCGATAGGGAAAGGTTCTCTCAAATCGAGTGGCATTTTGCAGTTTGTTGTATCATCCATTCTTTCGCTTTAAGTTTTTTTTTTATTGAGCTCTAAACCGCAATTTTCTCTGTGTACGGTCGTTTTATATATGTGATACGATTGTTTGATATTGTGAGGCACGGTAAGTGATAATTAATATAAAGGTACTTAAATGTAATAACTAGAGTTAGAACTTTTGGTGGCAAATCATGGTTCTAAAATCCATGGCGTTGCTATTTCCTATTTATTATAATACAAACCACTTTGATTTTGACCTTCAGTATTTGAATTTTATCAAAATTAATTTATTCATTAAACCTATAAATCAATTTAAATGAACTTTGCTATGGAGTAGGTATAATATCTCTGATGTGAAAGTGTTACAAACAAGCAACTACTAGTAGGTATGGAATAACCGAGCTAAAATTGTATTTAGTTCATTTTGAATTATGACCATACTGAAGGTCAAAATCAAAGTGTCATGTCATGTATTATAATAATTATGAAATAGCGACTCCATGGATTCTAGAACCACGATATGCCACCAAAATCCTAACCCTAGTAATAACGTATTCATTGCATTCGTATTTTTAAAATGTACTGAGTCACTATTCCAACTATATACGGACTTACTTTTAGGTTGCCAAAACGATACTTTATATTTTCAATAACGTGGAATAGGAGCCTTGATTCATTCACGTAAACCATTTAACACATACTCGTATCCATCGTCGGAATACAGTTTACAAACATTTAAATTTAACAATAAACATCCTGTAACACCACACTAACTTAAAAACCACCCCAAACAGTCCCAGCGACACTAAACATTTTCCCCAAAAAATAAACAAACCATAACCTCTGTAATGTCTTGCGCATACCTAGTGATAATGAATTTAAGCCGAGTCCAAGGGAATAAAGCATTAAAACAATGGTGGCCGTAACGCGCTGGTAACCGGCGAATTTGCATTCCTCATTGTGAGAGCACATAAAAACGCTCTCATTAACCTGGGGCTGAAACAACCCCGTGGACAGTCCGGTAATGCCCGCCCGCTGCACGCCTGTGCGACGAATTTGAATTTTATAGCGGCTTAGAGCGGGGAAAGTGTTACGATGTGCGATGGTGGAGCCAAATGGGATACGATTGGTCGCTTTGGGAAATATTAAACTGTCATTCAAATATTATATTTAGCATTTACTTGTTCAGAAAACAAAAGAAAAAAATATGTACATACTTTAAATGCAGGTAATAATGTGTTTAGTACCTAATCGAATCGTGACATTTTTATCTTACCTAAATGGCGATATATTTTAAGTTATTTGAACCGCCGCGCTTCAAAAATGTTGACTGAGAATCAAAATCGATTAAAAGTACAAAAATGTTACCTACCTTCTAGAGACATTCCAAAAATATACTGCCTCGTACCAAAACGTTTTACTAGAAATTCCCCAAGAAAATGACTGAAAGTTGTTCAGAGAAATTAAATCTTGAGATTACAATCACGGTAAAATAAATATTTCATATAAACTGTTCTTAGTCAATACCTACCGAACGTATTAGAATAAAAACATGTAACTTTGGGTGTATGCTCCTTCAGTAATATAGAGAGGTGCACTAAGAACGATTTACAAAGTGAGCTTAGTACGAAGGCGCGAGTGTCCTCTAGGTAGACAGAAGACTTTAATTAAACAAATGAAATAGGTACCCTAACGTAATTGCGACCACACCTTTGAGAGCTGTTAACTCTGGTGACCCAACCGTTTTTCATCAAACCTTATTGAACAAGTTTTCAATTAATCCTAAAACCACAGACAGACATAAACGTCAAACTAATAACACCTTTATTTTTTGGTCACAGGTTTAATATGAAAAATACTACGTTTACTTTGTAAACAATTCTCGCTGAACATTCGCACGTTGTTGCCCCAAGCCGCCCGCCGCGCCGCCCGCTTACAGGATCGCAGCGAGATCGCGACAGAGTCCATCGCCGTTTCATTACGCCTGCTTAACATACCGCGCGGCATTCCGTGGCACATGTCCACTTTTTACCGCCACTGTCCACGGTTTATTGCACACCCCGACTGTACCCGTAATGCCTGTAGCACTCGTAATTGCACGCAAGATAAACGGAGCCCAAAGTGTTCCATTATATACAAGGTGTTTACTTAATAACAAATATTCAAATTAAGACGTAAACTGTAAAAGCCAAGAATGAACGCTCTTAGAGCTAACGAGATTAAACGCTTAGTACGCCTACCATTTCTAAGACGAACATCATTAAACTTTGAAATTTTAATGAGAACGTTGTTAACGTTTTTACTTTAAAATTCGTTAATGATATTGTGACTCATTAATATCCAAATGTGTCCAATGCGGCGCGTAATCCCGCCTCGTATTTCAGCCTCGGGAGAAGCATTGTTCTATTAACACAATTTTATGACCGACATATTAAAATAATAAAAACTTATGCCTCTCTTAATTAAATAATTTAGCAGCGGGCTGAGCGGAGATATGTAAATTGTTTTAGGGGATAGATCAAACAACCCTTTTTTATGACTTTAATATGCGGTCGCCAAGGGGGGTGGGTCGTGAGACTGAGGGGGCGGGGGTAAGTTATGAAATATTTAATAACGGCGCACACGATTCCATTTGAATTACTTCCCAGGAAATGATGACGTGCAAAGCAAGCGGCACACCGCGCCCTTGGCCGCTACGTGGAAACACCGAAATGAGCGCAGAAACAAATATTGCTTTATGAAACAAACTTTTCGCTGTATTAAAACTCACAGATGAACGAGGTATTCTTAGAGTTGGCGTCTACGGGCTGTTAGTATAAGGCTTGCGAGGCAACACACACACCGCCAAGTGGCTAATGAGAAAATTTGACAAGTAATTACATGTATCGGGTTCTTTCTTGTTTCTAATCCTCGTTTTTTAGTGTTGTGTACCTGAAGGGCGTCCAACTTTTTTTAAATAATAAATAGGTAGGTTTGCTAGTGCAAATGAACGGTCATAATGCTACTATTTTTTTTGTCATTGCGCTATCATTACCTTTGTCATTTTAGAGTTCCGTACCCAAAGGGTATCAATGGGACCCTAACTAACCGTCCACTGACCATCGGTCTGTTTGTCAACGGGCTATATCTCATGAACCGTAATAATCGTGAAATTTTAGTCTTTCATTAATTATTTCAAGTCTCACCTATAATTGGTGCATAAAAGGGAATGTGACTTCTATATTATATATACATACATATACACACCGCCGTCTAAAAAAACGTTAATTCTGTAATCATCCTTTGCACAATCAGGCTAAGATGTTTTTAGTGACAGGTTGCAAGCCCATCGCCTAACAATAGGTACTACAACCCTTTAATCCCTTCTATATTATGATGGTGTATTCTCTGTTTATGTTACTGTTGGTGTGTCTTTATAAATATAATAAATAGGGCGATTCCGATTCGAATCTAAACCGGTATTTTATAACTTGCTGCCTTTTTTATTTGAATTTATTGACTTTACTTTAGCATACCATTATCGCACACCCTCTAGAAGCAAAACTGTCCGATGTCCCCATGTCTCAAACATGAGGGTTATTTTTTAAATATTTTAATTTTTATAATTTTCTGACAAATTTGCGAAAAAACCCTCTTAATGACGTCAAGGGTGCGTAATGAGTATCCTTGTTGCGGCAATGACGATGGCATTAGCGTGATGGACGTAATCAAGCCCCTTTACACGTTTGGTGCCAGGCTTCCTCATTTCTATACAAAATGAACTCCGAATGGAGTCGAAGTAGTGAATATGTAGAAGGCTAAGGCTTTTTAAACGATGACGGCGGGAGCACGGGACCGAGTAAGGAGGATGGCAAGCTTTTTAGATAATTAGGCTTATGCGAGTGCGGTGTAGCTCTCTGACGAGCTTGCTGTTTTGACCCGACTACGAGACGCAAAGGAGAGTAATGTGTTTATCACTCTATATATGTATCTATGTATGTATGTTTCCTTGTGACGCTCTAGAAACTAAAAGCGTGAGCCGATTTTGATCTTATGTCAATCGAGTTCTTCTCCATCTTGTGAGTGTCATATGACAGTAAAAAAATAAAAAATAAAGTCGATGGACTAGGACACATGGGGTATCATTGAACGTATAAGAGGTATAGGTTTTTTTTACGTTTATGGGTATTTTTGGATCTAAAAGAACAAATTTTAAATAAATATCGCTAGTTATACTGAATACAAACGATGTTTGTAAACAGAATTTCAGTTTATTAGACGTTCTAAAAGTATTTTAGTTTTTGGAAGATCTCATAACACCTACTTGCTTAGCACTAAATTACACCTTAAAACAGATCACTACTTCATCTTAAAACATTAATATAAACCCAGAATCGAATTCCATCTAGCGACCGGTTTTTTCGCACATTCTGTTAGATCTTGTACATTTATTTGGGTTTATAGCAAAGAACATAACGTACAAAAGTAAGTCTCGCGACGTAAATATATTTTATTTGAAAGAGCATTCTAAAATGACACACCTAAAATAGTTTCAACTTAAAATAACAGAATTGGAATACACAAAAAACCGGCTCCCAATTAAAATTTCCGCTAGTCGTTTAGTTTGGGTAATATGCGTGCAACTACTATTTTAACGTTACCCAAGCATTTATCGCGATATGAAAAAAATGCATTGAAACTGTGCTATAAATTAGATACTACACGGGGTACCTATTATTTTATCGAAACACCATTCAAGTTTTTAACCTTACCTACGTAATTAATGTGATATCCTGAAAACATCATGATTTCACCAGATGATTAATAATTATGATGATAATTCGCTGCTTAAATACAAAAGCGACACAAATCAAAAACAAATAACGTTTGATTTAAAACAAAGTAGATAGCGTTCCGATTTTAAATGCAACACCAACACATTTTGGTTTGTGTCGCTTTTGTATTTAAGCAACGAATTATTGTGACATACACGCTTACGAAAATTTAAAATTCAAAATATTTATTTAATAAACTGGTCGGTAGTATGTCTGTATTATTTGGGTACAAACGGTCCAAAAAAACGTACAGGAAATAAACATGAGTTCAACATCTACCAAGTTACCACAAGTTGCAGAATGATATTAAAAATAAAGGAAGCGTGGGTACACCAATGTGAGTAGTAAACAGCAACAGAAAACAATAATTAAGACATGCAACAAGACAGCAATGCTTACTCTAAAGGATGACTTGAATTTAGGAAGTGACAAGCTAAACATATCAACATTACAGTTATTATATTTACTATACACTCTATTAATAAACGAGTTTCCAGCGTATTTACTGCGTGTAAATGGGACATGAAATAGGCATAGAGTAATTCCACTAGCCTTTCGGACAAGTCCATCATTCTATCATTTAATATGGTTTCCTTGTCAGAAATTTACTACCCCTCGATAATTTACACACATCACAACATTGTTGTCAACGCCCGCGGGCACGCCGCGATGCAAAGCTCGTAATTGAAGAATGCATCTTTTTGCTGCATTCCCGCAACCGCCCGAAGTGCCGCCAAAACCATTCGCAGATAAATCGATAGCTAATTCGAAATGGCTCATTGTTGTCTGCCTCTATAGTCTATACAAAGGAACACCACTTTCACAGATATTGGTCTTGCTTGCACAATACGGACTCTACAGCTAAAATGGCAAAGGGTTGCCGCTAAGCAACTTTATGTTCAGTGACGTACAAACGGCAAAGTTTCAAGTTAACTGGATAATCGCACCGTTTCACGAGTCACTATGGATTCTCTTGCTAATTGAATCTTTGGCATTTAGGTTATTGTTGCGCGATTTTCAATTTATTGCTTTGATTTCATCATTAACCCTAATCGATCTTTGGGGACATATATAAAAGAAGGCGTTGCGGTCAAATCTAACTCAAAACTGCAAATAGTAAAAGATATTTTAAGTCTGTACAGGTATTTAGTGTCTTTATTTTTATGTCTATTACAGAACTATTTTAAATTGCTCGTGTAAAGAACAGGATTTCCTGAAGCAAGGATAAACATACAATGTTAAATGATTTTTGTCTTGCGTTATTAACATATACCTAATGCAGAAACATTTCAGGGACTTTAATGCACGTCCGTTTATGAGGTTTTTTTTATTTCAACCAAGAAATATTTGAGAGGTACAAAAATATGTCTACTGGACGTATAGATACATTCATGTACTTACATGTAGGTACTGTTACCACTATTGAGTTGGAATGGTGATAGTCATCAAAGGTGGCCATATAAACTCCTGAATAATTATAGTAGATCTGTCAAGTATGGACTCATTTAACTCGTTTTTTAATTGCGAATTTATTTATAATTAATGTAAAAAGTACAGTCGTCGGTCACAAAGTGTGTTATGTAAGATGTTATTAAAAATTACCTTACTTTTGCAGTTATTTTACTTCAAGGTCGATCCTGCATTCTTTAAGATATCAAACAATGAGGCAAACAATCTGCACGCGTACCCTTACATCCATAGGCACGTACCCTTGCTGGAACCGGACCCGAGGCGAAGGCACCTCCATAATTAACATACATTATGAATTATCCCAAATGACCGCCTCCAATGTCCCTAATTGTACGTTACCATGGCTCATCGGAGGTGTACCCGTAATGAATAGCCTCGTATTTATCAATACACGGTTCCGACTATTATTAGCCGGGGGGAATCATGTTTTATGGGCCTTATTATAGATAATTAGTTTGGAAAATAAACATTATTTTTATAATTAAACATAGACAGGTTGTATTTGATGTGTATCTGATGTAATTTGTAAGAGATTGCAGGTATAGATAATTTTGTATACGTGACTTTGGTTACTTTTCTGGATCGATTAACGATCGTTGATATTAATATTATTAACAAGGTAATAGAAATTTAACTCGTATTACAAGACCAATTTGACAACTCAGTATAGTTAATAGAGACCTTGTCTACATAGCTAGCGGTTCCGGGTTCAACCGCCAATCACGGTAAAAAGTACAAGACTAGTTTAGTTTGGGACTAGGTCAATTTGATTGACATCGTCCCGAATATTAATTCATTTATCTATTAATTTTGTTCTAATTGAATTATTTGATTAGTGGTTTGAAAACTTTCGCGATGTGTGCCAACTAATAATGCGTAAACTCATTTAAATATGCCGTTAAAGGGGTCACGAATAAAGTAGGAATTTTCTTACTTGGCAAACACTCCATAAGACTGTATTCACGCTGATGTCCAAAGTCATACATAAGGCATGTAGAACAAAAATGAAGTCCCGTTTTAAATTTATTACATTATGGAAATTAAGGGGCGAGGCCTTTGCCCAGCAGTGGGACACTCAACAGGCTGACTAAAAAAAAAATGTTATTACGAGTATTTCAAGTTAAATGGGTGATTCTCTGAAATATTGTGCCTAGTTAAGGACTAAAATTAAGAAACGTTAACTTTTCCGTTGCGTTACGAAAAGTTGTCGTACATTTATATACTACCGTCAACGCCAATTAGCAGTATCTCAAAATCAATAAATGAAGCAGATTCAATCCTCCCTCACCCGTTAGTAGGTAATGTGCTTGCACATGCTACAGGAATTTCGTCAGAGATACCACCATTTGTCTTGTACCAGTATAGTTAATTTTCGTAACGCAACGGAAAACTTAACGTTTCTCAATTTAATTCCTTTACTAGGTACAATCTTTCTGAGAAACGCCCAAATATTTACCCAATCATACACCATTTTAAGTCACAGATACATTTTGCGTACAAGCACTGCTCTTACACCCATACATCGAAGTTAAATAAATATTATTTAAATAATATTTTTATTTGATATTTCAAAACGTGAAAGGCGGGAATCAAAGTGGAATAAGCCTGTCCCGGCGCGCGGAGACGCTTCTAGTCGGTCGCACAAACTGAACGAGCGGATATATCACTCCGCGGAACACTCACTAAATGCGGACCTGCTGTTTTGTACCTCCTGAAAATTTTCCTAGCGTTTATTTTGTTACATTTTATTATTCGGAGGCTTGCTTTAAATTGTATTGACGTGTATTTACTACATTACATTTTGTTTGGAACGTGTTTTGCGTGAATAAAGGCTTTCAAAAACAACGCATCAATGCACTACAAACGAGCTTATGAGCTTTATCTAATTATTTGTACAGTTAATAGGTATAATAATTTAATCAGGGTGTGACACTGATGCAAATAATAATATATTGTATATTTATGCTTAGTAGGCCACTAATAGCTCTAAAGAATATATTTATCCATCCAATAGGTAATGTAGCAATAACAGCCCTTTCTATATTACAACACTATAATCGGTGTTGCATTGCATTAATCGCATCCATTGTCTTTTTGTCACTAACCTATTTAAAGTTTTTAGGGTTCCGTACAAAAAATGAAAAACCTATCCCTTATAGGATCACTCGTGCGTCTGTCTACGAGTAGGTATATTTGCGTCCGTCTGTCACTGCCAATTTGCTCCGAACCTACTAGACCAAATCTGGTGAAATTTGGTAGAATGGTGTAATCCAATGACCCAAACACAGATGTGTAAAAAAAAAAAGGATTGTTATGAAATTAGAAAAAAAAGTTTTTCAATCCTTACTGTGTCATATAATATATCAAATCAAAGGGCTCGTTATGAGGATCTCAAATTTATTATTATTGTAAAATAAATAGTGATTTTATTCATGACAGAAGACGGTACCCCCCGCCCCCCCGCCCCCCCTCATCTCCGAAACTACTAAACTAACTAACTTCATGAGCCATCTTCACGAATACACCTATGTGAAATAACTTTATATTCAACACCAGCGTAACCTAAACCCAAAGCAAGACTTATGCCATAAATTTAGTGTTATTTTCTCATAGTTATCCCTCCGAAGACGCTGAAGTGACCGTTAATGACGGCGGGATTGCAGAATCCCCTCGTTAGTGCAGCGAGGGCCCATTGTCGCGATAAAGAGTTCTCGATGCGGCGATAACGCTCCTGGTCGTTTCTGGAGCGTTCTGAAGATTGATGCTTATTGGGGTAGCTGCTGTCGGCTGTGCTCTTTGTTTTAAAAGATATTGCTAACAATTGTGGGGAGTATTTATTGAATCTTGTTAATTTAAGTATGATTTTCGGGTACATATCGGGAAGTTCTAATTTTTATACGTCCTTAATCATCCTTAGCCTGAACTATTGTTTATCCTAAACAAATTTTCGCCTCAACCCAAAAAATGGATTTCTGTATATTACTTCCTTAACCTATCTTAACTGGAGATGTTCCTACAAAACCTAAAAAGCTGCCTGACTCAGCTGAAAAACTATTTTCACTTCCCATGCTCTTAAAATGTTACTTTAGTATGTGTACATTGGGACTAAAACTCTTTATTAATCTCTAGGGACTAAAGTAATATTTTTTTAATTTATTTTGGAAACTCCAAAACAGCCAGTCACCACGGTGTTTGTGAACGGATGATTATTGCCATTTTCAGTGATTGTGTATGGACCATTTTTTGAGCATGGAAATAACGTCAAAATGACAACTGTGCAAAAATATAGATAAATAACTATTTCATTTCGTGAAACACGATTAATGATTACGAATATGAATCTATTTAATTACATTAAGGATAATTCATTTTATTATGCATGGTCCAATTAGTAATAAAATAATTTTCAAGTTTGAATCTGTTGACTAAATATGCAAGAATTTAAAGCGTCACTTAACAACAAAAATAAACCGCGGAACAATTTTGTAAGAAACTTTGTTATAATCAATATTGTAATTTTGTACATGTAGAACGTTGATTTTTTCCTCGCATTCAAAGTGAAAAGTAGAGTGTTTAACGCGAGACTAAACAACCATAATGACACTCGAACTATAGCCACCCGCACTGCGCTTGGGTGGCTAAACATCTCGTGTCATTATGGCTTGTTTTAGTCCCTTGTTGAACAATCTACTATTAGGACCACTTACTGAACTACATTATATACTTAAAAATGTAAGGACAAATAATGAGTACTCGTTTTTTTTGCTATATCAGTTTCAAGCACTTAAAGGTCAATGTGTCGTTTAACTACTCGTAGAGGTATCATTGCCATGTCAATTGCTTTTGTTCAACGACGCGACGCACCGTGTTATTTGCTAACAATATAACGACGCTGTTATTGTTAGTCATAATAACTGAAGCATTACATTGGCCCTAACCATGATTATTACTTCGTTGGGTTGGTTCCCATGTTTGGGCGGCTGAAGTAACAGAGCAAGTTAATAGTTCACATTCGCCTTTGTGTCAACAGCCTGCTCTAATTTATGCAAACGAGTTCGCATCATACCAGCCAGGGCGGAGTTCGATGCTTTTCTTTCCAACTAATTATAAGGACCTCGGTTCAGAATTCAAATGTGTACGTTACCCTTTTGTTTAAGTTTGTGCAGAATATCGACCTTAATAATAACACAACTATAGCACTAGTCATAACTTATACAGGAGGTTTAGAAACTTGAGAGCCTAGGAAATTAAATTATAATCTTTATTACATTACAACATATTTGACGACACAGCGATTTGTCGGCCGCAACAAAAATAACATTAACGATCGTACAACAATAAGCCATTAGACAAGTCGTAGAAATTTTCCGGTTATTTTCGATTCACACCGATTGTTACGGCCCGAGGGCCATAACTCGCCGCGACGAGTGGGGTCTATGGCCTGAACGCTGGAATTGTATATTTATGGTATATTTGTGGTAACTTTACGAGGTATATTATGCGCGAGATTTATTAGGTGCCGCGAGCGGGCGACTCCAATTAGCAAGCCTTTAACTATTTTTAATAGGAGCGACGTTAACGTTTATATTCGTCCGGTGAGATAAGGATGGTGTTAATTAAATTTGATTTAATTGGAATTATTTATTGATCTAGACTATACACAGCTGAACTTGAGAATTGGTTTTATTTAACTTTAACAATATTGTTTACTGAAGGGACAATGTAACACTAAGCTAGAGACATTTGGCTAAGTCGAATTGATGTTTATTGTCATAAATTAGTATGAATAAAGTGACGTTGCGCCGGCGCCGGCCGCGGGCGCGCGTAAATCACGCGCAACCGCTTATTAAGTTGTTATGGCCGCCATCCGGCCCACGCGTGCGCTCGCGCCGTCCACGCCCTTATGTTTGCCGTGGCACAGCTTTATCCCGTCCCGGCGAAGCCCTGGGAAATAAACTTTGAATAGCCTGAAATGCACTTGCGATCATGCGGCTATAGTAGAGTTCGAATATCCGGCTGAGGTCACCTGAGAATGGCTATTAGTAAATGCTGTATTGGAATGACGTATTTGTTTGATTGCTATTTACTTTACAGTACCTACCTACAATACGGTTAAAACCGGGCAAGAGCATCGACCATGATTAGTGTGGGGTTCCGAAGCCGTTACAATAAACACGTAAAAACAAATCTCAAAAACCACAGGTACGAGTATGAACTAGTTTTCTATTCATAGTTAGTTATTTGGTGGTGTTTTAGGTGATTAGTAGGATTAATTAACCCTTTTGTAGCCTGTATCAATCAATCAAGTCTTCAAATTCGTGATAAAATTAAAAAAAAAAATGGTTTAATTTAAGATATTTTTCAAAATTTTATTGGTACCTACTTGTAGTTTTGCCTAAGTGGGTGACACGCAAGTCATATTTCCAAAACAGTCCCCGAAATCTAAAAAATGATAAATAACATGTACATAATGAGCTATCCAATGATACATCACTCGATGTTATTATGTAAAACACGCACACACACATGTGAGCACGCATACAATCACACGTAGCTTAAAAAAAATCTAATTAGTAATACCGCAGGACCTATATTTGTACCTGGTAATTGTCACAAATGGACCCCACGTGACAGGCCGAGCCTAGTGTGGTGGTCACGGGCAATGCATGTAAATGTAAGTTTCTTTCCTAATATTTTTTTTTTTATTACCTATTTTAAAAGAATACCCTGTGCTTTACATGTATGGGTGGTACCCGTTTTTTTTCATTAGGTTTTTTTTTTTTCACTAGGCCAAATTACAGCTTTGTTGTGCCAAGAGTCTCCGAGTTAAACTGCGGACAGACAGACGAATACCGAAACTATAAGGGTTCCTAGTTCGGAACCCTAAAAAGCATCCAGACTATTTGATTCAGAGTTACGTAGCAAAAAGCTAGAAGGCTATTCAATTACGCGTTGAGTAGGATACTCAGTTGTTAATTTTTACCTCCTACGTTTACAGTATAATTTACACACACCCTATACTGTGATGACGCATTTAACATTAATTAGTGAGACCTGATTACCGAATATAGTTTTTAATAAGTCCTTAACTCTGGCTTGTTCTAAATCATTGTTTTATGCAAAAATGAGAGATTAGTTGGCTTTCAACGTAATTGCCAAACACTTTGTTAAAGTCAAGGGGTAATTAATTATTCGGTTCCAATTAATAATCTAGCCGGTGAAGTTTGAACCTGTTTTCTCAATGTCGCCGCGACGCCAATGACAAATGTATGATTTTTATCAACGTTAAATCAGTTAGTTGTGCAACATCCTGTATTTTTAACAAACTTACGAGAGCTTTATCTTTTTAAACTAAAATTACACGTAAACATGAAATATTACACACAACATTCAAAAAATCAGTCTGTACACTTACAATCAGTATCAATAATGGATATTCACTCCGTTACCTTTTCTATTGAAAGTCATGTTTGGACGGCAACACTAGGTAATTAGTTTAAGACCTTAGAATGAGAAAGAACTAAACTTTTTAGCTTTCATGAAACCGTAAAGACACTGCTGGGCTCCGCTAAAGAGCGTGGGTCGTATTCCCGATGTGGACCTAGAACAGGTCATGTATACCCTAGACAAAAATGTTTTTACACCCAGGAGAAAAATGCAATTAAAAATAAGTATTAAAAACCATGAATCCACAAAAAAAAATACCTATAAAAGTATTTTTTTTTATTAAACTTGAAGTTTTATAAATATTTTTACTTAATGGAAAGAAAACTTATAATTAAATTTAAACCGGTCCAGTGCGAATCGGACTCGCGCACCGAGAGTTTTTAAGATAATTATGGTTGGAAAACGCGAAAGAAAATGCTAATTTCATTTTATTTTGCAATGGAATAAGGTCTTATTTGACTAGCCTAAATAATACAGATATTTAAACTTTTATGATATATGATAATCTTTCCAAAACTTTTAATTTTGACAACTTCAAAAAAAATATCCTTAAATCAGGATTTTTTCAGTTTTTTTGAGCTATAAACTTGGGAGGTAAGAAGGCCGGGGGGAATACGGTAATTTTTTGTACATTTATAGCATAAGTAAGTCAAAAAGTACGCCACGGAAAATTATACAAAAAAAAAATTTGAAATAAACAGATAGAGCCCTTTCAAATGACACCCCGTTTACTAGCATCAAATCAGTTTCACTTTTTAACCCCCCATTCTAGACCCAAAAATAATCTCATATTGTTTTTACTAAAAACGGATGCGGGCAAGGAAGTTACACAACTATGCCAAAAAACAAGTTGATAGCTCCTATAGTTTCAGAGATAATCTGACACTGAAGTGTCACCATAAGGTTTCCTTTTTTACCATTTTGGTACCTACGGAACCCTAAAAACAGGCAAAAGGCGATTACGAGCAGTAGATAGTTAATGCTATGATACTAATTTTCTATGTCGTTAGTGCATAACATGTAATATACTTAAGCAACAAAGTAAACTTTAATAAAACTACAAAAACCTCCGCGCACAAACAAAACCGCGTCCGTATTCGAATCGCAGAAACGCTCACTACTCGCACTTTTGTGTGTTTTTCACCGCTTGAATGGGCGCGATACTGAAAAGCCTCAGGCTCCTAATTAGGCTGAAGCCGGACGTGCCAATTAATTCAAGTTTCACTCGCAAAGTTTGCTGCATCAATTAATTTCATACTTAATTAGCAAGCAGCCGTTCCGGACAAAACCGCGTCTACGAAAGAAAGGCTAACGATGCTCGCCCGCGGGCCGGGCCCACTACGACGCACCAATTATACGCCAGCTTTGTTGCATACAACTCACCCCCTCCCCCCCCCCCTCCAGCGCAGATCATTCCAGATACACCGTAACAACCCACAATGGAAACTTTAATGATTTTTGCTTATAATAGCTCTTCTGATTTTACGCTTTGTGAGCAATAAATAACATACACAATTTCTGGCTCGTAGTTCTCATTGTTCTTCAGTTGGTTGTGAAATAAGTACTTACAGATATTTAAAGACTTGACGAAATCTTAAGGATAACAAGTAGATCGAGCACGAAAATTTCAATCATACGTTGCGTTTTCAAATCGCCTTTACTATTTGAAAACCCCAGAACTTATCCGCAACACACATTACGTTTCCATACATTATGTTAAATTCGCATACTTTTCCTTTACTACTCGATGACAATACGAAAGTTTCCGTCGTGTCCATGTCAACCTACTATTAAACGGGGCACTGACACGGGGCGCTGACGCCTTTCGCTATACACATTTTCTGGACGACAAAACGTTAACGTTACTTACTCGATATCAGGTAAAAAATTGTGCTCGGGGTACCTGCTGATATCTTAAATATTAACTTCAATGCTTTAAGTCTAATGTTCTTTCAGTTGACGCACTATGTTTCAACAGGTTTTTCAGTGTTTTCCACGAGGGCGCGCCCCACCACTGAAGTTGACGCTAAACGGTTAAAAAGCGATAGTGAGAGCTGGGGTGTTATTCTCTCAAAAACAACGGACGGACGGACGAACGAGCGAAATCGCAGCGGCGAATTTAGGTAGTCCCGTCAGAGCGAACAAAACACATTTTAGCGCGTGCATTTTTAATTAGCCTTATACGTTCGATACATCGGCATAAACCATGCTGCTAAATTGAAAATGCACGCGCTAAAATATGTTTTCTTCGCACTGACGGGACTACTTAAACTCGCCGCTTGGACATTCACTCGTACGTCCAACCGTCCATTGTTTTTGAGAGAATAACACCCCAGGGTAACAAGATCAAATGCAATACAATGGTGTCCAAGAGCTGTTTGGATTTTGGAGTCGGAAAGTGGACGATTAGATTTGTTTTTAAGAGCACATAATGATTCCATTTTACGAACGGGTTACTTTAGTTTTAGCCTACACTAGTGCAAGGGGGGTATGTTAATTTGCTTATTTGTAAATTTTTCATCGTTGCGTTGTGAAAGCCTAGTGCGTAGACCACAGTAAATGTATTCTTGTACGGTATTCCCAGCTTCTTGATACCGTTCGGCTGGCTATCGCTATCACGCTTGCACTCGCAACTGACAGTATATTTGTCACTCGTGTGTCATAGAAAAACGAAGATTGCCGATCGGTATTGAGTAAATGGTTGCACTGTATCTATTTATTTGTTTTGTTGGTACTTACATTGAGTTACTATTTAAATTGATAGATATTATTTATTTAATTGGTAGTTATAGTGACCCTGCTCCCACTAACCACGATAAGGAATAATATTGGATTGATGAGCGCGAGTATTTCTTCCTAATTCTTAAAGGTTTTTCTATGTATAGGTTCAAGTATTTATTTCTCGTTTTAGGGTAAGTTTCTTGTTCTTCGTACGTAGTATAACCTTCCCCAAGCATTGGTTTTCTTTTGTATGAGGGCCTTCAATACAGTTTTAACTCAAATGTTTTAAGTTATTGCTATAATTCGTACCCTGGGTTGAATAATGATGTCCTAAAATCTCAATCTCATTTTTTCACAAAGAGAATATAAAAAAAAAATAACTAAACAGTTTAAATAGTTAATTAAATAAGTACAATAAGTTAAATATATCTACCTAAGCATATGTCTTGGTTATACGATCTTTTTATTTTTTTTTGTCATCAAGTCATCCAAAAAATCACTTGTTACTTACATTTAATTAGTTATTTTATTAGCTTTTGTCTACAGGAAAAAAATATTTCTTATGAAGTAACCTGTAAGGTAAGACATTATCTATTTAAACGATGAAAACAAATAAACTGCATCAGATATCACACGATAATTTTTGCCTTTTAAAGAAAACTATCGAAAATATGTTAGCGAGTAACTCACACCTGCAAAGTCAAAAGAACCCTTCATCATTATTTGCTGTAAACATTGTTTTATTTCCCAGTCATTGTTACACGGCAATAATGGCGGCACCGAGGAGAATCCACCACACCACGCCGGCATTCGACAATAACTCCGTGCAAATAAAATTTTAACCTCTGCTTAATATCTGCGGAACATTTCGGCGAAGTGAACACGCCGAATTGACAGACAGTAAAATATTTTATTCGCGCAATAATTTCATTTGTAAGAAAAACAAGGCGGCGCTCGCGGCGCGCCGTCTTCCACGTGAATTAACTTATTAAACACTGAATTTGGGAAATAAACTTCGGTTATTGAGCTCGTAAAGTGTCGGGGTGAAATTTAACATCTTTGGATCCGCAGTGGAACACTTCATGCACGCGAAATTGCTACAAAGTACACATAAGGTTTTTTTGTAGTAACAATATTTTACCCAACCATAAAAAAACACCTACAATAAAACAATGAATCGAGTCTGCTGTTTCGATAATGTCGTCAATGTAATGTTAATTATGATGTATATAACTTTTGTTTCGCCAATTTCACATTTAAAAAATAAATACCTACCCAGTGACACCCGCGATGCTAAGACGAATAAAACTACACCTCCTGTCGAAATCGGGCCAACCATTCAGCCTTTACTAGGGAACAAAGAACCATACATACATACATAAATAAATATCTACAGGTCGAAACATTACCCTCCTCCTTCGGCAGTCAGATAAAAAGACAACCCTCTTATTCATTAACACACAATTGCTAAAGTATGATTAAAATATGCTTTGGCCTTGTCCTACATTGTGACATTTCAATTTAACAGATAGCGACAAAGCATACTAAAATAGGTTTTTTTATTATTTATAGTGTAAGTATAGAATCGTTGATGAGGCATAGGCGGCGCAGCGCAATTTTATACGGCGCATTGTGATCTTTCTAAGAAGGATTCTTATTTTAAGGATCACCATCTCGTTGCAAGTGCACTCGTAACTGCACTCAAAGAATATAAATCTAGTTCCAATATAAATCGATGAAAGTGAAATTATTAAGCACATGACCCGAACATATTTAATATGGCCACGCTCTTCCAGTACAAGAGTGTGCTGTAAATTAATGAGAAGAACTCAAATACTCGACTAGACGGGCCCAAATCTCACACTCTGGCTTTTTGCGTCCAAACCCAGCGCTTAGTCGGTCCTTACCGCTCGACGGTGTCGGCACGATTCGACCCCGTTCGCTTTGTTTTCCCGCGCGATGTCATTAGTGGAAAGCCCTCGATATTTTTGCAAGCATCGATTATTTTTAATGGGCCCCGGCGGCATGGGGCGCGCCTAGCGTCACCTACGAACTCGTATGATCGCACCTTTGGGTCAATAATACTTAAGATGATTGTGGGTGAGGCTTCAGTCGTACCTGAATTTTTTTTCTATAAAAAATTACCCGCGGGCAATAACGTTTCTCACCTCCTAAATCAAGATGTTTTGAGTAATTATGTTGTTTGTTTGTCTGAAATAAATATATTTAGACTATATGAATTAAAATTAAAACAAAAGTTTCATCTACAATTTAGAATTAAACAAAAAATAAGATATAAAACAATAAGAACAACAATAAACAATAGATTAAAGGTGTATCAACAGTTAAGAGTCTACTTACAAGTTTTCGCTTAAATGTAAGTATAGAAGCCGTTATAAAATACTAGATTTGTACGTTTTCGTTTTCGTTTTTTTTTAATTGTTTTTTCCTAGACTTTTTTCTGGAAAACGTACAGAGCTAGTTTTTCATAATATCTACAACTATTCAAAATTCATAATAAATATAATAATCGAACTAGGTTTAAGGGGAGAGTAACGTTACCGCATTTTATATGGAAATTATAATTTCAAAAATAGGTACTCTTAAATCATGGTGGGTCAATACATTCATTAGTAGGTACATACACTAAAAAATAAAATACCTACTTAGACCAAACATTATTGATTTAAATTAAATGTGGCTGAATATTCACCATTAGGTCTTTGCCTTTTCAGTCTTGTTTCCAGTAGTTAAATAAATGATGCAGTTTGCAGAATTTAATATTAAAAAACCTTGCAACTGAATACCTACGCAAAACTGACGAAGTGACGAACAATCAGTGTTGATTGAAAACTTTTATTGAGTTTCACTTGAATTAAATCACGGATAACAAAGCGTATGACGTTGCCAGCTCAGGCCTGAATACATAACAGGTGTTCATTAAATATGAGGATAAGAGTTCTGAAAACAGCATGGTCCTAAGCATATGGCAGACCGAGCGTTCAGAGCGCGGTGCTGCCGCGGGCGTTGTCATTAAGGAATCATTACGATCGCGGCCGCACGTGCCACCCGGTTCAACCCTTGAGCGAATATAGTGCGTATAACCGATCTATCTGACCCTTCTAATAATGTTATATTTCTCAAAACAATGTATTCTCGTGGAACTAAAAAGGGCAATCAAAAATTTGTCTTGGAACTAATAGGTGGTAATGATACTTTCTACTTAGTCAACAAAACCTAGAGAAAATAATTATTGTGATTTTTAAACAATACACATGGTATAGTATTCAATACAACACCTACAATACAAAACACTTTATTGTACACTAAACAAAAATATAACAGAGAAACAACAGTTGGTCTTATATCGCCGGTAGTATAGTTATGCACCGGATTTAGATTAAAATAATAATACGAGCAAATGATTATACTCGTACGTAGAACTCCCTGCAGTACAAGAGTTATACTAAAAAACCTTCCTTTCCTTTGCGTTTTACTAAAAACATGTTTTGGGACGGCAAAGGACAATATCTGTAAAATTTAACGAAATCCATTAGAACTCCTAAGTGAGCGTTTAATTAAAAAAGGCAGACTCAATCATTTGACTTTATTTGATAAATTCGACTTTATGCTTTAATTATTGTGTTTAGACAATCAATCCAAACATACTCGTAAATATTACGATGAAACTAACACCCCGAATGAGAGAAGTACCTGCCTCACCAATTTTGCTTCATATCAGTATTACAACAAACATTGAATCCACAATAAATCGGCGGTAAATCGTATTTAGCTGCACCTGGGACACCGATTCACGCTTTAAGCGATAGTTAGAACTGGTGTTGGGTGAAAAGAGCGCTAACAAAGTCGCGGCGGCAAGCAAATGAGGCGGCGCGCTGGCTGCTAACTAAACCAATCGACCGAGCCGCGCGCGCCCACGGGCGGCCCGCCCGCCCTGCATTACGAGTAAATTGTCGGTAGCATTTAATTTCCATCCACGTTAATAAATTAATATCTACTACGTAGTTTCTATACATGAGCACTAATTTTTATGATTTTACAATAAATTTAATTAAAAATTACAATTATTAACAGAACATATTATTTAAACTGTCGCACTGTCATTTCTCTGTATACAGAAAAGGCTCAAGGCGAGCGGCTGGGATGAGGAAGCTATTCAAGCAATTTTTCTTTTTAAATGATCCTACTAGAATATAATTATGTAGAGTGCATTTTGCCTCACGACTTGATCTATTTATCTATTTTTGTCTTGATTTATTTTTTACCTACTAAGTAAATTTACCACAGCAGCAGCACGCCACAAACAAGGTGGACCGACGACGTGGCCAAGGTGGATTAAAGCTGGGCAGGACTGGTCCTTTTGGCCAACCTTGGGGAAAGCCTAAGTCCAGTAGTGGACTTTTTTGGCTGAAAAGATAATGATGATAATGATATTTACCCAACTGCCACTTCTGCAGAGAGTGTACTGTATATTCCGAAAATCATTTTTTCCAAGTGGCGATTAATACCATTCGCATATTTTACCACTTTATTTTTTCTCAATAGCTACTTTTCCCGAAGGGCTTTTTAACCATTCGCATATTTTACCACTTTATTTTTTCTCAGTAGCTACTTTTCCCGAAGGGCTTTCTAACCATTCGCATTTTTTCCGACTATATTTAATTCTCTAATTTCTCAACCAACTCAACTGACCAATGTTTTTAATATCAAAATTAAATTTAACAGAGTCGACGGAGCTCCGCTTGAGCGGAGCTCCTATTTCTGGGTGGTTTTGGCCCTCCGGGCCTGCTGCAAAACTAACATAACCTAAACCTACCTCATATTTATGATAGTCGAGCAGTGGAGAAGAACCCAATTGAAAAATAAATATAATGGGAAAATATACGAATGGTTAGAAAGCCCTTCGGGAAAAGTAGCTATTGAGAAAAAATAAAGTGGTAAAATATGCGAATGGTTAGAAAGCCCTTCGGGAAAAGTAGCTATTGAGAAAAAATAAAGTGGTAAAATATGCGAATGGTATTAATCGCAACTTGGAAAAATCGATTTTCAGAATTTACAGTACACACTCCTTCTGCAAGCGGTCCTTTTTATATAAAGAGCTAAACTTCCAATAAGTGACAAAACGAAAATTCGAATAATATTTATTATAGACATAATATTTTCTCCACGACTTAACATACCAATAACGGCAATTATATTGCCTCAAACACTAATATTATTGCATCCCCTTTTGTTTGGAAAAACGCGGCGTTTGCACCGCCCGTATGCTGCAGACACTTAGCATCATTCATCTGTTTTTAATGCGGGCGGAATCCTTCCGCGCTTGTTACTCGGAAACAGCGCACTATCGCTCGAACCATTTGAGAAAGGAATCGCACTTCGATACTGTTGCCTTTGCAGAGGTTTAGTAAGTTTCAGTGTCTATTGCGTTATTAAAGGGGGCCTTTAGTTACGGAGCCCTTGGTCCGTTTTAATTTAAGACGAATATGGAATTCGCATTTTAGGGTTCCACAGTCAAACTACCCTTACACTATAAAACCCTGTCTCTCTGTCTGTCTGTATATGACACTCACTTTAACTCAGAAACTGTTAGAAAGTTATACAGCGCACTAAGACTAATAAATAATAAATAGTGTTAAAAACATCTTCTTGCACATGTAAAGAAACGTTGGTTCTTTTTCTTATAATAATATAGTGTGAGGTTAAAAAATCTGTTATACTCGTATATTTGTTTTAATTTACGTTGGTTTTTGAGTCACTGTGTGACTATGTTAGAACGTTAATATTTTATCTAATTTTTGACTTACTGCCTTCCTTTTACTGATGCAGTTTTTTTCCGAGACATTTCAAACGCTTTCTGCATGTATTTTAAATTAGTAATATCTAGAACATTAAGTGAGCTAAACTGCCCTAGTTTGTAAAACGATTTAAACGAAAATAAAGGAAGAGGGGTATTTCGGGCCAAGAAATAGATCTGTCAAGTTGTCACCTTTGGGAAATCTCGTTTTTAACCCGAGCGAAGTTAGGGCTAGGTACACGGTACTAAGACTATACTTGTAGGTACGTACGTAAAAGGGGTTTTTAATCAATTCTGTTAATTAAAATGTATGTTGGCAACTTTACGTTGACATTTATTACACGTACAAAGCAATTCTACCTATACCATCCCAATTATAATTATCCCGTCGTTAATATACAACCTTTATACATCATTAAAATTTAGCTTAAACAGCTATAATGCAACCGCTATCCCGCTAACAACTTGTAAACATCTCTAAATGATTATGGCGCAGCGCGCGACAGCTCGCGTCATAACGTGGCTTAGTTTTAAGCTGTAATTTAGCGGACACATTACCATATGGATAGTTTCATTAGTTAGGATGCAGAGAGGCGTATTATTTTGGTTTCAGAATCTAGAATGTGTATTTTTAACTTTAACAATATACTTATTAGATTTAGTAAATAGATTTTTTAAATTGTAGGTTCCCAAAATACATGAAGTAGCTACAGTTCTATAAAAACGGTAAGCATAGAGTGGTCTATGCTTAACCTTAAGCCATGTGTTTTGTGTGAAATTAAAGGAGGTATATGTCAGGAGGTTCCTCTATGAAATCCCTAATCGTCATTTGTCCTAATGCAGCGTTTGTCCGAATCTTCATTTGTCATAAAGTCGTTTCCGGTTGATTTTTTAAACATTTTCCGTTTTCCTTTTAAATTCGTTATATGCTCTTTTATCGAAAAGCTGTTTTTGCAAGCCCGCAATATGCTTGAAATACGTATACAGCGACACCCCACACTATGCGGTAAACGAGAAAAAAAAAACATCCCCATTTTTCAACATTTTATTTTACCACTTTGTTGTGACTACGGAACCCTAAAAAGACAGCTGCGCGATTTAAGCGTCATCGGTTCACAATCCTCTTAACTAACAACAGGCGTGTAAATCTCAATACAGACCCAATATCAGGTATCAGGTATCAGTGCAAGCGCACGCCCTAATCGGTGTAATGAGCGCGGCAGCGGCGCCTCGTTAGGTACGCGCTGCGGTATCACCGGTTACCTTCATTCCTAGGGCTGGAACACACTATCACAACTAGTGTACTAGTGACGTGTTATAGCACTTCAAACTGTGATTAAGTGTTATAGGCAGCCCAATAAATCACTACATGACCGGCAGATGTCAATAGCGACATTTATTTAAAATTTATTCAAGACGAAAAAAATAGGCAGGTACTTATTATTTTATCGTCAGAATTGCTAGACTTTGTATTTAATGACCAATGCATTTTTGTAATATTAATTGATACCGATTAATACATAACTTGTTTATTGTGTTGCCTTTGTGGCTACAATTACTGAACTAATAAAATTAACAAGACGATGTAAAATATACATACCTATGTTTTGCGGGTGGTAGGACCTTGTGCAGGGTCCGTCCGGATCGCTACCACCATCTTATCCATTAACCTACCGCCAAAGACAGCCGGTGAAATGACTAGCATAGAGGCATTCCATCTTAGCCTCAGGGTTGGCAACGCATTTGCAGTCTTAGGATTGCATTGCAGTCTTGTGATTGCGAATGTCTATGGGTCACAGTTTCCACTTACCATCAGATGGCCTGTGTGCTCGTTTGTCTACTCGATGCCATAAAAAAAAAAAAAAAAAAAAAACATTTATAAATGATGTAAAATATATATGTCATACTGGAGTTTCCAAGATCACAATTCAGTCGTTAACTTACGGAAAATCAGTCAGCTTGTACGTCTAACCACCAAAAGGGCCGCGAAGTAACCAGAATTCCTGTGAGTAAAACCGCGAACAAAACCTATTAATAAACACATCTTGCTCATAACGACGTCTCTTGCTCGTGACATATCGCATCGGGATCGCGTTACAAAGCGTAACGAGCGTGCCAACGCAAACGCAAAACAACCAGCACAAACTATATTCCCTCGCTAGTTGCTCGTTGCATCTCTTTCGCTATCGACTAACAAGGGAGGGACGTACTGAGCGACACAATCACGGGTAAGTTGTGCTCACTACGCTGAGAACCGTCAACTGCACAAAGGGTGCACTGTCGAATCGCAAACTAGCGAAATTAATTGAAATATCTGGTAAAGTGGAACCGGTATCTTTTTTTTTTAAATAGCGAATGCCCTGTACTGTGTAGGCGTAAAACTCATTTGCCGTTATTACCATTACATTTCATTTGGAATATAAACTATAGGATATATAGGTATTTTAATCCAGGACCTATTTCTTTTTTTTCCAATTACTAAAAATCGGTTCCGCAGTTTATGCTTTTTTATCTAAGATACATAGGATAAGGCCAAAAATTCTTATCAAAAACTCCGTTCCAAAAGGAAAGTGTCACCGTACCTGATGGATGAAAACTTAAAGTGACATTAGGTTTCATACGTCTACATTTTTTCTTTAAAGATAATAATAATAATTATAGGGCACATAAGGACAGGTAGGACCTTTATTCCCAGGTCTTCACTTTCCCAATTTTGCATATGCCCCATTTTTCACATTCCCAGATCTTCACTTTCCCAATTTTTCGCATTTCCAGATCATCACTTTCCCAATTTTTCACATTTCCAGATCATCACATTGCCAAATTTTCACATGCTCAGTTCTCCACATGCCTAATTCTTCACATGCTCAGTTATTCACATACCAAATTCTTCACATTTTCAATTCTTCACATTTTCAGTTTTTCACAGTCCCAGTTCTTCACACTCTCTGTTTTTCACAAGCCGAATTCTTCACAATGACTATATGTCACTCAAAGTAAAGTCAGAGAAGTATACTACTGACCAAAAAATAATAAAACAAAGTCATTTTAAGTTCGACGATTTATTATCAGTAAAAAGAATAGTTTTTCATAGAACAATGAAGTAACCAACTACTTGCTCAATGCTAACTTAAATAAAAATCAAAAACTTAAATCAGTATAATATTGTTCTTAGTTATAATAATTTGCACGCTATTGGGTAGGTAATTTAATTAAGCGATCTAAACAATCGAGCACTTATATTTTCCAATTCTGCAGTCATTTACAATATTTTTAATTTGGTTATTTAAGTTCACAATGTATTTTTTACGTTTTTTCCCCGAGCAATGCAATTGACTTTGCCGAATAGGAAAATCCTGATATTTGCTTTCTTTTCTTAGTAGACTGACAAAGAGCAAAATTGCTGGGTGTTTTGGTATTTTGGTATTCATCCTGTGATGCCAACCTTCTATAAAGTTTGTCGTCCGGACATTTTCATTGAAACATGTGAATATGTCACCAGTTATTTTTTGTAACCAAAAGCTCCAAAAGTAATCATGATTTTTTTGTAAATTTTCTTCATTTGGCATTTTTTATTGAACTGACAAATATGCCTTGGGTATTAAATGAGGGGGCAAGTGGGCCAACACACAACATAATTTGGTAATCATGTAGGTACCCTTGTTCAAATGTCAATAGCTCCAGTTCTTTTGATTTGGCCCATGTAGCTTTTTGGTAGTGTTAATAACAATCGGTTATTTTTGCCTCTGGAAATACGTCTCTGATCGCATTAAAGTTGTGATCTCGAAATCACACTTAAAATTTTAAATCATCATGCCAACTTTTTCCTTCAAAAAGGTAAATGAACTTTTGTACGTTTTTGCAGTTTTATTTGGGAGTAACGCATATACAAGCGGAATAAAACTATTTTCGTCACAATTTTAATTATAGTTATAGCAGTTAATATACATTTTATCTAAACTTAGGTGACACAAAATATTGATACCATAAAAATGTAGCGAATAAGTATATCACAATATACACGTTAGTTAAAATGAACGTAATTATTTTGCCATTTGTCGAGACTGTACTTGTCATTTGTTGGGGTGTTGAAGAATTGGGAAATTGAGGAACTGGGCATTTGATAAATTGGGACTGTGAAAAACTGAAAATGTAAAGGATTGAAAATGCGAAGAATTGGGCATGTGAATAACTGAGCATGTGAAGAATTGGGCACGTGGAGAACTGAGCATGTGAAAATTTGGCAATGTGATGATCTGGAAATGTGAAAAATTGGGAAAGTGATGATCTGGAATTGCGAAAAATTGAGAAAGTGAAGATCTGGGAATGTGAAAAATGGGGCATGTGCAAAATTGGGAAAGTGAAGACCTGGGAATAAAGGAGGTAGGATACCTTATGGCGATCTGTGGGTCAGTAGCGACATTTCGAACCTGAGTGCTCCCGAAAGGACTCCCTGTTCCTCGCCACTTGCCTTTACCGGCCAGTAGGATCTTAACGTGTGTACGATGACGAGGAACCGACCTCCCCACTCTACCCTTAGCTTAAAAAAAAAATAGAAACTTGCTCTTAGGAGAAGGCAAACAAGCAAACAGCCACCTGATGATAAGTGGGATCTGCGGCCCATAGACATTTGCATTCTATAAACCACAATCTTATTAGGACTGCAATCCTAAGACCGCAAATGCGTTGCCAACCCCGAGGACTAAGATGCTTTTATGCTAGTAGCGTATTTTTACCGGTTATATTATCCCCGAAACCGAATCCAGAAATAAATGGCTTCTCGAATGGCGGTAGATAAAAGAAAGAAAAAAAACGTTTATGAAGTGCAAGTCAAAAACAAATTATTGTGATATACTTAAAGATAGAGCATAACAACAAAAATAACATGCAAGCACTTAAAAGGCGACCAGCTCAGCAAGATGCAGCGACTTATAGTCACAGCGTTGATTATCAGCTGGCCCAATGAGTTTGGATAACAATATATGGTGGTAGCGATCCGGACGGACCCAACACAAGGTCCTACCACCGCTAAAAGAACCTTTGTTGCTTTTGTCGGTTAGAGTGTGGTCGCGAGAGCTAATACGCTTAAAGAGTGGAGGTTGCGTAAGTGGCGAAGGGGCATTTGAAATTATGAATTTTCCACTAAACATATCAAACACTTTTTGGCATTGTGATGGCGTTAGGAAGTGGATAACTATCTTATTGTTAAGGAACTTCAGATTTGAATGGGTTAAATATGTGTACGAGTCTATATGTAGATATGTAGAAACTCTTTAGTGTATAAAATAACTAAATCAAAAGCAAGCTTTGAAATCCCGACTGCATGTTTTATATTGTTGTCGATATAACTAAGTATGTTAATGATTGTCATTTTGCCATTGTTTTTATTTCAATTTTATCAATTTAGGTATTCTATGTCACCCGAGATGGTGAAATAATTCGAACGACATATCTAAATCGGCTCAGGCGTTTAAAAGTTATAGTGGAATAAAAATCGTACATACCTTCATAATAATATATGTACATACAAGAACCCTGAAAACATTACACTTTTTTTTGGGCAGTCGTGTAAAAACAGAACACAGTATTTAAAAGTTTTACTAAGCAGCATTTAGTCTCATTTCAACCCTTAATAAGAAAATTCAGAGGATGAAGTGGAAACGATTTCCTTCGCTGACGAAATATGAAATATCCTTCTAGTATTTCAGGTATACAATATTTTTTTTGTAGCTCGAATCGAACGAGAAACCTAAAAACAAGGACACTACAGAACAAAACAAAACAATATACCGTTAAAAACAAGATATTTATCATCACCACATAACTTTAATTTGCAACTGAAAGTGTTGAAAGTTTAATAGTACCTGAGAGCAATGTCCAAATAATTGAAAATTGATCAGCAGTCCATACAAAACTGCTTCGAATGCTGTAACCGACGATCGGAATTCATTACCCAGCAACAGATTTCCTTAGCTGAATAAAAATCTACTTGATTCAAGTTGGCGTAGACAAAAACCGCCACAAAGCACTCAATAGACGGAACGAGCCTCGATCGCCGTAAAAAGATCGCGGCCAATAAAACGCGCCACACTGTCAGCGATGATTCCAATAGGGTTGCCGAGTCATGAATTTACCAATATGCGAGTTAAAAAAAAGTGAGGTACTTAATCATAAAATACAGTCGCCCTCAATGCCTAAATGCTCACAGGATATAAATAAGTAACGTGTTTGGCCTAGTGGTTCACTGGTAAATAATACCTTATTGCATTTATATTAAGTAGGTACAACAATTTTGTGATGGATAATAAAGGTAGAAAAAGATTTATTTAACCAATTTTTGTTATTAATTTAGTTGAGGACGAGATTTAGTTAACATAACTATGGGTCGTATTAATAAACGAATCTCAACTCTAATCCTCGTCTCGAGATGTGTCAAAAATGACAGTGTTCTATGGTATGACGTTTAATTTGACGTATCTTGTGACGGGCGTCTCAGCCAAGATGAGTTTATTAATACGGGCCTTAGAGACACAAATTGTTTATTAAAATGCAAGAAAAATATTTTAAAGAAAAACCACAAAAGAGAGACAACTTAGTAGCAGGCGGATGGTTAAAAAATAAATCGTCTTTTCTCGTGTTAAATACTTAACTCGATATATTATTGCTTTTTTCTGCCCTGGCAGCCCTGCGGGGCGGGGGCGGGCGCGCGACACGGTTTGGGCGGCGCATTTTTACCAGCAGCGGTGGAAAAACCACCGCAAACTCATGACGACTGATTTGTTTCTTCAAATTGGTTCCGAATAAATCGCTTCACTATTTCTGGCAAATGGCATTGGGTGCGGGTAAACTTTAGAATAATTGTCATACCCAGTTTTATAAAGGCCCGTTAGTAAATATGTCAGAACAAATTTTAGTAACTTCATACAAGTTTGACATCCCTGACCAAAATTTGATCTAACGGATCTTTATAAAACCCAACATTAGGCAATTTAGGTTTTGTCAGCGCTACATCTGTCCATAAACACATCGGGACTAAAGCTCCTTATTAGTCTCTAAGGACTAAAGTTTTTTTTTATTTACTACGGAATCCCTTTTGGTCTCTAAACATACACAGTGATAGGATTTAATTTTTTTTAATATTATACAGTTTTTTGGTAAACAAAGACTAAAATGAAGCGTTTTCAAAAAGTGAAATTTACAAAAAAGCCATGCGTAATTTCATCGATGCCGGCTGTGAATGTTAAAAGATCGTGTTGGAAATTACGGCAATTAACAAGAATGATTATTAGTTCTTCAAAATGTACATTAATTAAGCTTTTAATTTTTATACATATTGAAATTAAAAAATAAACATAAGATAGTTTTATTAGTAACAGTAACAGAACTATTAACCAACTAGGTAATCAATATTGTATTTTTGTAGTCAGACCAGAACAAAAAAAAAGAACCAAGCAACCAAAATAACCAAAAATAATAAGGTTATGGTTTGTTTCTATTTTTTTTTAATTCCAAAGAACACTCCTCTCAAAGTAATTTTCCAACGTAAAAAATGTTTATAACCTCACTTCAATAATTTATTATGAAAACACCATCCAAAAAAACACTAAACAGACTAATATACTTACACCAAATGTAACCATTGGGTAGTAAAATTGACATTGATGTCCCGTTTGCTTTAGAATCATTATGGCCCCATAACAACTGTCTCATTAAAAACCGCGAAACTTACTTTACCCTGTTATTGAGTATTTTACGAGTGACATTTTCTAGCATCGAAATAGTTTTTCTTATTAATAAACTAGTTTTATTTTGCTTTCGGTTGAGGTAAAATATGTCATTTAAGTTTAATAAATCTTTAGAATCGCCTGTCCGCCGAGGTCCGAATTTAGTTATGCATGTGGTTGTATAAACAGATTCAGATGAGAACAGGGTATTGATTCTGTAAACAACACCGGTCGTACGGACTGTCGAGTGATATCCAAGCGGCGAGATTAAGAATCACTACCCAGATCTGTAAAATATTTTCTTTTGTAGAGTAGGGTGGATGTAAGGGGAATTGGAAATCATTATTTTTTGCATTTCAATGATCGAATGCCTACATGACCCTATTACTAAGCGTATGCTATCTGTCCGTCCGTCACTCTCCTACCCTACCTTTACCTCCCTTGTATCTCTTGAACCGTGATAGTTAGTGAGGTAGGAAAATCTTTATAAGTATTATTTCCCCCGTAGTCGAGCTATTCGGATCCTATGTAATTGGTCCATTGATGGTAAAGTTTCATTGTAAAGTTTTTATTTTTATTTTTAACTAACTTCTGCCCGCGACTTTGCCCGCGTAGATTTAGATTACCGTTAATTCCTTGGGAACTTTCATATTTTCCGGGATGAATGCCTATATGTCAATCCAGGGTATGAGCAATCTCCATTCCAAATTTCATCCAAATCCGTCCAGCCGTTGCAGCGTGAAGAAGTAACAAACACACACACACAAACTTTCGAATTTATAATATTAGTACGAAGTAGGATGTTTTATTTTTGTAACTAATCTTAATAACTCGTGCAGAAGTTGAGGAATCCGCCGAAACTAGGAGGCTAGATAAGTTGCTTAACACTGACGTAAACGATTTTAGAAAACGGTAAAAATGTATGGAAGTGACGTAGGCAATCCTTTTTACATTTTTGATAACGATAACTAACGCCGAATGCATCTTGTCCAGGGCCTCGGATTGATCAAATCTTTCACTACCAATAAATACTCATGACTGGGGCCCGTTTCTCAAAGCGTATTAGCCTAATAAAATAATATTAGTGTTTTATCTCATAAATACAACTAAAAAATGAGACAAAACACTAATATTATTAGACTAATACTTTTTGTGAAACGGGCCCCAGGTAGAGAAACATATTGACCGATGAAACTTGCTATGTGCTATTTGCTGTTAGAGGGTAAACAAATTACTGTTTGTGGCGCTGAGTGTGGGGTTAATTATCAAAAATACATTTTTAAGAAAAAATACACCTAAATAAATCTTCAAAATCGAGTCAAAAACTCTTGTTAAAGCAGTGACTAATAAACAACATTATAAATAGGACTATATTTTTTTATCGTCCAATTAACTGATTTTGAAGAACCACTCAGAGCCGCGGCCTCATTAAGTAAATATATCTGCGTCATTCAGAAAGACGAATGCGTAAGGAGACAACTTTATTATGTTAATTGTCATGTATATTTTTGATCTTTATAAAGCGGTTTTTTTTTAAATAATTAGTACTTAGTTTGTGGGTATTACAATTTTTTACCAATGTATTCGATATATTAAACTTTCGAGTTTGATGATATTAACAACTCTTTTTTACTTACTGTCCGCTAGTCTAAGTAAAGAATCTGCAATATAAAATGCCCTAAAACTGAAATGGGCACTTTATTAGTGCCCTGTCATTATAAACTAAGCTTCAAACAAACCTAAAATGGCATTTACAATGACAAGGTTCCAATAAACTCAACATTTTCATTTAGCTACTTTCTTACAGTAGGTAAGGGGCGGGCAGTAAGTCATCTAATAGTAACTGGGGTCTGAGTCCCATACTACACATTTTCAATCTCAAGGCTGCAATACCCAGTCTTCAAATGCGTTGCCATTCCCGAGGACCAAAATAATATTAATATACTTTTCTGTGTGGTCAAGAATGTGGTCTACCACCCTACAGTTGAAGTTCAGTTGCACGTCATGATACAACAAGTTCGATTTTCCCTTGCAATAATATTATGACAGTGACAAGTCACTACCTTAGTGATAATTAGATCTCACAGAAACTTTTGTCAAAACTGGTAGACCACTTTCTTGGCGGACCGTACCCATTCCTATAACAGCATAAATCAATGTAGACATTCTTCAGCTCGGACAGGAATTTTGGTAACAACCTTTATTCAAATACCTGTTATTAATCAACCACCCGAAAGCGTGTCAAGCACGCGTTAACGTAGGGTTCCGTACGTCGTTAAAAGTTTAAAAAGTATATTAATAAACCAACTAACCATGCCCCGGTGCCCCCTGCTCTGTCGTTATTTTCGACCTACCATCATAACTTGACCCGGGCGCTCGAAGGCATTAGGTGACTGAGCTGATTTAAAAAAAAAACACTTGGTACGTGGTTACGAGAGATCCGTATCAGAAAACCTAATATATAAAAATCCCTAAAAGTTCATAAAAGCTAAATTTTAGGTGTTGTGATACGTAGCCTAACGAAAATAGCGTAATGAAGCGTTTCACAAATTAAGCGGTTTTTCATAAAGGACGCAGGTCAAGTTCGACTCGCTGAAAATCTTGTTGACGAAAAAATAACGCCTCCAACATCGGACGTAGGTACCTCTTGCCATTTGTTTCTACTTCTAAGCGATCGTGTTTACTTGTTGAATTTATTTCGGTAGATAATAATTTTACACCGAAATCTTCCACCATTTGAAAGTGGCTACCTACTTACAAAAGATTTTCAGCCTGTCTGTTAAAAAGTCTTCACTGCTAGTAAACTACTTGCAAAATGTCAGTCACAGTCAGTTTTTAAATCGACTGTCATAAAAGAGATAGGTAGGTACTCGAGGGGATTTTATTTTGTTAGACATACCTAATAGTTTTTATGTGTTTCTGAAGACCCAATTTACATATCAATATCATGCGAAGCTAAGAAGTACATAAACATACAGACTATTTTCTAAGCCTATTTCCCTCTTCGAAATTGTTAATTTGTGCGTTTCTTTCTAAAATTTTATTTCTATCACTATTCATACCACCACCAGTCGAATCCTGGAAATATACTTTGACATATCTTCCTTAATCCATTCTTATACTTGTATATCTCGACGGTAAACAATCGACTGTTACCGTTACATTAATTAAGTGACCGCAATAAAATTAGTAACTAACCTTGGACGTGTGTGCCGGGTGCCACCACAGGAACTGTCAAAGCCACGTGGCGCCACCGGTCGACCACCAACACTACGAACTCTCAACAAAGTTCCCTTTCCAATAAAAGTCAGTTATAACCAGTATATCATGAATTAATTTGTTTATCTCCAGTTACAAGAATGCTGAAGCGACGTAAGAAAGTTACGTGTCTGACCGCTCGCAGGTTGAGCGGCGTATTTCGCGTCGCGTCGACAGGCCGACTGAACGATGCGGCCGCCAAAGTTGGCGGTGCGCGCCGCGCCGGTAGGCGGGTCTTAACGACTAACCACGCCCAGTAAACGCCCACCCGCAACCACGCCCACCTGAATTAATAAAGCCAGCAAACAACGCTGGACACGCGGACAATGCAGCATTGTCCTATGCCCGAAATAGTTTCAAATTTCAATTAGAATCGAGGACAAGCACAAAAGCGTCCGCCAGCGGATCATTCACGGCTAAATTGGCCGATGCATCGTCGATTAGCCAGCCCCAACAAAACAGTGGGATTCTGGCTCGAGTTGGAACCAACTGTTAGTTTAGCCAGCTACTCGGAACTGGGCTGCAGGAGGTCGCCGAGCAGCGGCATATCCGTACAATATGGAGACTAGCACCATTTCCTGACCCAACTCTTTGATTTTAGGAAATCAACAAATGTTCAACAAATAAAGTAGGAAGTGAACTTTTTTGTGGGCTCGGCTATTAAGATTAAAAATGCGTGATAAGTCTAACAAAAATGATCTTAACCATCTACCAAAACCAGATTTCATAGTGTCATCGAATCGTCGTTTAATTTAACCTCGTGAGGCACACGTCAAATTTCGTTAGTTCAAAAAAGGATCTTGTATCAGTCAACTAAAGTCAAAAGTCACTTTGACAAATGTACTAAAATTAAGACATCTCACGAGGTACTTTACTCATTCACCCTCTTCGTACTGAATGCTCTTTCACAAATTTAAATTAAATTTCAAAATTCAAAACATTTATCAGTAAATTGGCCGCACGAGGGCTATTTACACATCGGTAATATGTAATGATTCAATGAATTACTAGCGCTTCGGACAAGACTATCATTGCGGAGAAGAACCGCTGCAAGAAACTCCAGCAGATGGTAATTTTTTTCAATCATAAAATACTTAAAGTAAACAACAAGGTAATGGAATAAATAATAACTAACTATTAAAACTAGGACAAGTGTAAGGTCAATAATATTAAATTAAAAATAATGACTAAGGAGAACAACACGATGGGGCCTCTACGTCAGGAACTATCTGGAAAACAGATCCTTGCTCGTGAACACACCAGACCCTACAGATAGCAGCCGCTCACGAGTATGACGCGTATCTCAGCCATCGCCTTCGTCAACCATGTTTTCGGGATGGTGGTGACCCGATATTACATTATCAAGTTTTAAATACCCAATTTTGCTTTGTTTTTATTAATGCAATGATACTCTTGACGCTCAGACAAAACGCCAGCTCATTTATCGAAATTGGTCCCATCAGTTCAGCCTCATACATTGTTAGAAAAAGCAGTCAGGCCTCTCCATTGGCAGTCGGGAAAATGTAAACCAGAGGATCCGCGCTACGACGCATGAGTTGAATCGCTTGAAGGGTTGATTTTTCAACCAAGCAAGTTACATCATAAAAAAACCAGACAAGTGCGAGGTAAACTCGCGTGGAGAGCACCTTTTAAAAAAAATTCCTGTAATCAATTTGTCAAAGGTGGCTTAAGACACCAATTAATACAGGAAAACTAGTATATTTCGGAGAGAAAACCTATACATCAATGAAACTTTGTTAACTTTATCTTGGCACTAGAAATTAGGATCTGCCGAGTCCTAGCAAATATTCGGGGGGCAGGGGGGAAATTTTACTAGGCGAGTGAAGTGTCATTTTCCATCATTTTTTTTGCGCCAAATCGAATGATACCATGCATAATTTGTCGACAAACTGTCACATTTAGACTTCCTTTACCTGTATTGCATAATGTTCTAATTATATCTTGAACATCCCCCAACGTGACCTTACACAAAATTATCATCGTGTAGCTGTAAAAAAAAACCATGTTTCTATTACCAAATCCAATTTCTGTTCTGAAGCCGGTATTTATACAAATAAAACTACTTATCTCAAAAAACAACAAGTATGAATTAACTTTTCATTTAAAGTTTCATATTTGGTGCTGTTTTAGATGATTTTTAGTATGTATGTATATATTAAGTACATTAGACGCCTGTATCTCAGGAGCTTATCAAATCTACTTAGCCATGAAAGTTTTGCCTTTAATTTCGTTACTTGTTATTTTATAGTTAGTTATTGCTGTAACTCGGAACTCTAGCGAAAATGACACTTTTCGAGGTCAATATTTCGAAAACGGTAAATCTAAAAAGTCAAGAAGTTTACCACCGGAACGACAAAAATATTCGTACCAATGAAGCAAGTTAGACCTGACAGACACCCGTGAAGCTAACCACAAATGCTTCTGAAGTTCTCAGGAAAAATACCTACTGTGCTGCCGTGTGCCTGAAGAATTGTCTGGCCAATGAAAGATGAGAATGAAAAAATGGCGGCAAATTCAAAAATCAAGGTGTGGTATCCCTGTCGTATAGTGCTAAAAATAGTTTAATATCAACTATTAAATGGACAATAACGTCACGTCTATTGGAAATAATTTCAGGCTTATAATTACTAATTAGTAACTTATGCTTTATTTTAGGTTGTGTCCCTACTCACTCCGTTTTACGGTACACCACAAGAGTATTGTCACACATTATACATACATACCAGTGTAAGAAGCAATTTATTCTATATATTGACTTTTGATTCTTATTTTTGCTTTTTGTTCCAATTGCAGTAACTTTTCGACGATATTTTTAATAACATCGGACTCCTACCGGCCCCTCTGTGAACACAAGAATTCAAAATATTAACGGACAATATCATATATACTACTTACTACAAGTAATTTCATTAAATAAATAAATACAATTTCTTGCCTATACTCAAGTATTAAAATGATCATGTCATACTAACCTAGAAAATGCATTATCGTATGTAAACACTCTTCTTTCTGCTTGGAAACAATGTTTTTTTCTTCAAATCTACAAATCGTAGTAAACAGCAGCTTACGCACATTGCTCCTGATAGTTTTTTTCATGATAAAAACGTAGCATATACCGCAAGCAAGCTTTAGTTGAAATTTGAATTTGAGTCTTGTCTCAAGACGAATAAATGACATTTGACGTGCGTAGACAATCTACTTTTTTGTTGCCATGTTATTGTAAGTATAAAGACCTTAAGAAGTCTCATTCTAATCTTTCATCGGCCAGACTCTATCCTTGAACTTATTTCTCTAATACTTAAATCCATGTGATGCACATGTGATGTCTCTAAATTACTCGACATTGGCAAAATACACCTTAGGTAACAAGAGTGGAATTCGTTAGTTAGAATTAGAATTAGATGCAAGTTAGAAAAACCGGCCAAGTGCAAGTCGGACTCGCGCACGAAGGGTTCCGTAGCATCTAAATATATACAGATGTAGTGCAAAATGATTTTCCTTCGGGAAAACTCGGATCTCAATCGGAATACGATGGCACCCGAACTGTCAATCAATGATTGTATTAAATGAGTGACGTTTTCATGTCCATTAAAATGGAACTTTATTGTTTAGTGTCAAATGACAAAGTGACAAATGACAGCATTTGTCATTTGACACTAAACAATAAAGTTCCATTTTAATGGACATGAAAACGTCACTCATTTAATACAATCATTGATTGACAGTTCGGGTGCCATCGTATTCCGATTGAGATCCGAGTTTTCCCGAAGGAAAATCATTTTGCACTACATCTGTAAAAGGAGAAACTGACTGACTGACTGACATATCAACGCACAGCCTAAACGGCTAAACGTACTGCTACAAAAGCTTAGGTACTGTAGAGGTGCACTAAGAAAGGAATTCCCGAAATTCCCACGGGAACGGGAATTAGCGGGAAAATCCTTTTGTATGAAAAATCTAAACCGCGTAAGATAGCAAACCAACGAAGTGGTCACGGGTCTGTTAATTATCTATACAACATTAAACACATTATACCTTTAATATGCCGTTATTAATATCGAGCAAAAAATGGCAAATAAACCAGTTTGTTGTATGGGAACCCCACTTAAATATTAATTTTATAATGTTTTTAGTATTTTTTGTTACAGCAGCAACGAAAATAAATCATCTGTGAAAATTTTAACTGTCTAGCTATTACGGTTCATGAGATAAAGCCTGGTGACAGACAGACAGACGGCAGTGGAGTCTTAGTAATAGGGTCCCGTTTTTACCCTTTAGGTACGGAACCCTTGTAAAAATGTATTTGGTCATATTTTTATGAATTTAATACTAGCTCCTGCCCGCGGCTTCGTCCGCGCTCATTTCGATGTGTTAATCCAGGGATAAGCTAACTCTTTCGCATTTATAATATTGGTTAGGAATTGTGTAAACACTTAGGTAAAAGGGTAAGGACCAAAAAGTTGAAGCACAGTTAAGCGCAGTTAACCATACAAACAACGAAGACGAAAAAAGTTCCGTTGTGCGACGAAAAATATCCACACAATTGTATGGCCAATTTTCGTGTCACAACGGAAAAGTTTCATAGGAAATTTCATTGATTGAGTTAGCGTGGACAACTTTTTGGTCTTTACCCAAAAATGACAACAAAACTTTTTGAAATAATGTCCTCATAATAATATATTTTTAAAGATTATTCCTCGTTTTCTAAGGAACTAAATCATTACAAATTTATAATTAAAAAAAAAAGGAAAGATATTGTTCCAAAACCATTATTTTCATTTAAATGTTTGAGCGATTGAGTAGCTACTTTACGTCTCCATCATCGTACCAGCTCGATGGTACAGTTGAATTCATAAATATGTGCACACTTTAGTACCTTTTCTATTTAATATCATGTCAAAACTGCCTTATATGAATTTTCACAGCGATTAAAGTGACACGGTACTAAAGTGTACACATAATTATGAACTCGCCAAATGAATCCGACAGTTTGGAATAGGTTAAAATATTTAAGATTTACTTTCAATATTTTATTCATTGTTATGTTAGGTGAGTACAAATAAATTTAAGTAAAATAAATAAAGCGTGTAACAAAAGCCTTTCAAAAAGGCCTTATGGCGTTACGAGGCTCAAGATATAACTACGTAGATTCTGTAGTAAGGTAAGAAGATATACCTCACGCTTAAAATAGACTGTCACACATGGTCACACCATGTATATTTTGAAGTAGTTTGAAGTAGCGGGCTGATTAAAACGAATATAATCCTTGATACTTACATTTACATCCTCCATGTTCATCCAACTCAAACCCAGTAGTAGTTTCGGGTGTTACATGAAATCATTATGTGCACTACAAATGTATAGTTGTTTAGTCAGTATTTCGTGCAAAGAGTGCTTTGTCACCTTATGAAGGCAAAAAAATATGTTTTTTTTTCATGCATCATAAGTATCATAACTTCTATATTTACTTATTGACTAACGCATCGCGATTTTCACATACCTACTTAAATCCTTTGGAATATGTAACAAACATGTCTCAAGAAAATCTATAACATAGGTACAGTCGAAGTCATAAATATATTTACACTTTAGTACCTTCTCACTTTAATTGCTGTGACTATTTCATATAAATAAATAAATAAATAAATAAATATCAGGGGACAATGTCACACCAATTGACCTAGTCCCAAACTAAGCTCAAGGCTTGTATTATGGGTACTAGACAACGATATAAATACTTATATAGAGAAATATATACTTAAATATATAGAAAACATCCATGACTCAGGAACAAATATTCGAGCTCATCACACTAATATCTGCCCATACCGGGATTTGAACCCAGGACCGCTAGCTTCGTAGGCAGGGTCACTACCAACTAGGCCAGCGCGTCGTCAATAATACACAGCGTAATATGACAGTTTACACATGACATTAAATAGACAAGTCTTTTCTTTCTTTTCTATTCCTTCTTTCTGTACTGTAAAACCATACAACTATGGTCCAAGCCTGCAATAATAGTAAATTTTTCCTCTTTACATTATTATAAAAATATTATCGCTACAGGTTTTGTAGCTATAAACAAATGATTTTAGGCCATACAATATAATATGTATACCTAGCAATAATATCACTGAACTATCATATTTTAGAAATTTGACTAAATATTGTTACGTGGTTACGTGGTGTTTAACATGTTAATGTAAATTTTTAAATGTTTATTCTCTCAACTAATACGTAATTTGACACAGAATATCCTAACTTATAATTTAAAACGGAAAAAGTTGACTGAACAAACTCAGGGGCAAAAATAACGGGTCAGAGTGCGTTTTTCATACAAACGAGGCTATTTCGAATCCTTGGTTCCTAGCCAGCGGTTGTTTTGAGTGAGGTTTAATGGTGGATACACCAAGGTTCAATAGAGGAGGTCAAAAGTTCTTAAGATACCTAACTGATCGCACAATCAGTTGACACCACAGCAAGAGAGTTTGAGTCAGCATTTGGATTTCCTTACATTTTATGGTCATTTTAGATGTTTTTTTGAACATGCACAATTCCGGCGTTAGCCGCAGATTCAATCAGTTGGGTGTCCTAGGCACTCTGGACGTCCTGTATCGATGCTCGGGGTATCCATCATCAGATTTCACTACAAGCATCCCCTGGCGAGGAACCAAGGCTTCGAAATAGCCTCGTTTGTATGAAAAACGCACTCTGTCCCGTTATTTTTGCCCCTGAGTGTACTATACATAATAAACTACTCCTCGGCGAATTATATTTGCCGTATGATATCAAATCAAATTAAATCCACGATTCGTCTCACAGACAATCTCATCACCTAACTGGCATGTAAACATCTCCGTCTTGAAATATAATCCAATTACACAATACTACTAAACTATGGCGAATAAATTGATTATCCTTCAGCAAACATGGAGTGCACAAATATCACCGGGGAGTTGGTGTGGACGTAATCTACTGTCCCTCCGGATCACAGCTCACCGCTCGCCGCTCGGTGCCAATAAGAACCCGCTGCCGTTTGCTCACCGGACACCTCCCGCCTGAGTAAACAGTCTGTCTCACTCCAAATTTCTAAGCGATTTTCAAATAATGCCAAGTTTCCTGGAGTTATTCGCCGAAGCTGAAATTCAGAAGAGAATGGTATCCTGACTTGTGTAAGCGGAATGATCCAACTAGATATTCGTGTGACGATCGAATGAATCCGTCCTTTTCAATGTAGATTCAATATACTATCTTTTGGGATACGAAGTACCTTTATTGACACAGAAATGGTTGAACGAAAACAGGGAATTCAATTTAAAATGCTACCTGATGTATCACGAGCTTATCTATGCTAAAATAATATACATAGAGCATAGGTATGTCTTGCTTTGTAAAGATTTATAGAATATGCTAGAATAACAAAAGTAGTACTTATAAATGCTTTTAATTAAATGTTGAGTTTAATTCAAGTAAATCACTAGGTACATTGTATATAGTATATAGTATAGTAAATATAAAACAAAGTCGCTTCCCGCTGTCTGTCTGTCCCTATGTATGCTTAGATCTTTAAAAATACGCAACGGATTTTGATGCGTTTTTTTTAATAGATAGAGTGAGTCAAGAGAAAGGTTTATGTGTACCTATAGTAAATCCTGGTAATGTACGAGTGTTACAGGAAACTCACATAAACCGAAGCGAAGCGAGGGTGGGTCGCTAGTATAAATACAAAACAATACCAACCTGTTAAGAAATCCTCAATATTAAGTACTTCTAAAATTCGTAAAAGGATCCAATAAAAACATTTAAAAGCGTGATCGAGTAAATCATTATAATATTAGCGGGATAAAGAAAAGTCAAATTTCCACCCTCCTCCGATTTCCCGCCCTAAAGCCACTGATTCTTCAACCCCTTTTCCCGACGTATTCCATCATTTTCATAAATGAATGAGCACAATTTAAGCAGCGAAGGTAAGTCTTTATCAATAAAATTAGCTCGCTATTGAAGGCGTTACTCCAATGAGTCGGCAAGGCAAACACGAGACGGAGCCGGCCCGTCGGTCACGTGTTCCAATATTTATTTTATCAATATTCAACCGCTTTAAGCGCGAGTGACATTTTCTCTGTTTCAACAGGGACGGCACCCTTTGTCTTCGAATTGGACGTGTATTTTGATTAGGTGCTGGAGGTTGGATGGAAATGTAGCAGTGAAAATAGGGTGAGAATTTTAGTCTGCTAATACGTCGGTGAAGTTTTTGCAAAGTACAATAACGTCAGTTAAATAGTCGGTCTTTGTTGTTTTATTGCTGTATACTTTAAAGCGTAAATGTTAAAAGTATTAAGACACTCATATTATGTGAAAATAGTAAGGTAACATGACCAAATGTCAAACTACCCATATCGCCGACACGGGTGCGCTTCAATCAGTCAAAAACATTTTGCGTAATTTCATTTAACTACGAACTACCTACGAAATTAATAATAAATAAACGTCCAGCATAAGAACCACATGTTAATTTTTTTAAAGCATAACGGTCAATTATCATAATAACTTTTTGTACAACTACAAAAAGTTAGTTAGGTTATTGACTCCACGTTCGATTATAAATCACAATAACTTTTTGTACAATTGTACAAAAAGTTATTACTTATGATAATTGACCGTTATGCTCATATCGAATAATGCCATTTGATATAATATACATTACCCTACTTACTTATAAACGTGGAGTAAGCTGGGAATAGTTTATGCCATGCTTTGTCACTTTCTGTCAGATGCAAATGTCACAGTTACAGATAAAGACAAAGCATAGCATAAACTATAACAAGCTTATTCCACATTTATAAGTAAGGGGGTAAGAGAATAAAAACATTAACAATAATGATCAGGTATATGATATCATCTTACATATTTTGTATCAAACTAATTATAATAAAATAATAACCTACAATCAGGCAATTTGCTAAATTAGATCAATCTCACCTTGATAGGTTAGGTTAGAGCTGCGTCAAGGTGCGAAGCGCCTCCTATACGCGGAATAGGAGCTCCGCAGCGGAGCTCCATCGACTTTTTCATACGATTCTTATTTTTTTCAATATTATTCAATGAATATGATCTTTGTGCTTATATCAAATGTAAGTACATTATGCATGTTAAACATTATATGAGCCCACTATAACAATTGTACATTTGTACGTTATGCAACTAAAGATTATGAATAGGTACTAATTATTATTCATTAGTTCCAAGAAATTATGCGTTTTGTTGTTTTACATTTTATCCGTATACCTATCATTTGATTATTATATTGATCGAAATTATGCAATTCGTGTTATGCAAAATGAAAATTGGTCAATTTGTTTTTAAACAAATCGTTACACACTCGGATTGAATTTTCTCGGCATGAAAATTAAATTATGTTGTTCAGGAATATCCTACATTTTGGAAACCATTTTTTTTACTGCTATGTTCTGTCTGAGAAACACATTCGGAGATATGGGTCAATTAGAATCTATACACAGGCATTTCATGATAAAATAAAGGCGAGTTGGCGGAGTGTGTAATGACTTTCAAAAAAACAAATTGACTTTATTTTTGCATAACAGTAACTGGTGGGTTGTTGTGGGTTGTGTAGCCTGTGAAAGAAGTAAATTAGCTTAGCGTCTAGACATCGCCCTCTAAAGTCAAAGAGTAGCCAGGGTCCAAATGCCTAAATAGTTGTCGCCAAAAACGGTTTACTTCAATTGTTTCTTTGTTCATTTGTGGGTACACCCTGTCTTTATTGCACTATTCTTAAGGTCTATCGGTAAACGGCTTCAGTTTCCGTTTACGTATTTTTATGTTTCCTGGATCAGCACGAGTCCCCGAATGTCCAAAAAAAACCCTCTCGATTTTCTTATTTAAGTGCCAAACCTCATAATTTACCTTACTACTGCCGGTGATTATTAAATCCTAAGAAAACTTTCAGTTCCCAGCCCTGTTCGATTGTTCGACGTTCCCGCTAATGCGCTAACAAGGCTTGCAAATCGAGTTGAAGCCGCGGCCCGCGGAATTCTAATGCGCCATTGGCATTCGACGAGCGACGCAATCGCCCGGAAAACACACTTGTCGCACGTTGAGTGCACTTGATTAGGGGGAAAATATGCAGGGGTGTTGATTGGGACGGCGCGTGAGTTTACAAGCAAATACAACTAACAAATTCCTGTAATTTTCAATAGAAACCATTCAGCTCTTCTTCTTTTCGCCAATTATTTAAAAAAATAGTAAATTTTCAACGTGATGGGCTCTTTTTTTTGCTGGACACTACTACGTGGTCTGTTGGTGGTTTTAAGGTGAAAAAATGCTTTCTAAATATACATGAACGTCAACTGTAACCTTAAATTCAATAACCCATGTCTAACTGAATAAACTACAAGCAATTCACAAAAATCTTCTGAATATTGCATGCCCTAATTTTCATAAAGCCAAGTTCCCGAGGGCTCGCCTTATCGGTTTACCTGTACGTCACGTCGGGTCGTCCGACACCCATCATTGTCGGGTAAAGTCGCAAATACACCGAGAATATATCTGTCGGGAACTGGGACTTAATTCCTGAGGCTCCCGCGTCTCTGTCCGTCAAAGTTGAGAATAGGGTTACCACATTCATGAGGACTTTAAATTGATATGATTCATATGATTGTAACATTCTAAACGTAGAATTTGAATAAGTTGTGAACGATGTAAACAAATTAGTACGCTTTGACACATACCTTAAATATTCACCAAGCGTGTTTTTATTAAAAATAACGTAAAATGAATAGTTATTTCATGTTTAAATTAATTTCCTTAAGACCTAACTTGATCTTTAAAAGAACATTATTATCGAGTAATCATGGTGAATTGGTTCATTTGGTTTTCTATTGACCTTTGATCTTTTGCAAGTTCTATTGACGGCGACTTTAAATCAATGTCTAACGTACGAGTACCTATACCAAAAGGCCAACTCGCGTAATTGCGAATAACCCAATTATAATCAGTGGAAAAATGGTCAGTAAGTAGGTGCTAACGCAAGCCATCTTTACGAAAAAAACTTGAAGAAAAAGGGTTGCTTATGCTGGTTTCACACGGAGTAAGAACAGTGTGGCAGAACAGTGGACAGCATGAGTACTACTACCTTTTGAACGCACACGCTGGGACAGGACAGTACTGTTTTGTGCATTCACACAGTACCAGTGCTCTGCCGTCCACTGTTCTGCGTCACTGTTCTGCCTCCGTGTGAAACCAGCATTACTAACCAACAAAACTACTAAGTATCTTGAGCAGAGGACAGCGCGCCCCTAGCCGCCGCTCAGGCACTAGAGTGACAGCCGGCGACATATTTTATTCACGTCGCAGCTCCAAATGCCGTCGATGCAGATAAATTGTTTTACCGCGGAGCCCCGTCGCAGGACTTGGCGTTTGCATGATGAGCCCCTTTTTTACGCGCGAATAAAATTGTGTTAGCCGCGGTGGATTCGCGCGAAATTGTTTTCAGCTGCTCTGATATTTATGGAAGCAGGCCGTCTTGAGTGAAGGGTTTTTAGGAATGTGGATGTTGTAAATATGCTGAAAGGATTTTTGGGTGACAGGAAAAAAGGAGGAAAGACGCTCCAAAAAAAAACTTTTTTTAACCTACACTTCATATTACTTATTACATATTTTTCACATTAATTTTTCGGTAGCACGTATGTAATCAAATTGGCATAGACATTGACCGAAAAAAATATTATACTTTTAAAATAAATCTTTGAAATTTTAAGGTAAGTACCTATTCATTTCGTCGGTTTTGTATTAGACCCAGTAGTTTCCTTTTAATATCTTTAGTCTAATCCTCAGATAAAAGAATTATCGTTAAGTTATCGTTTTCCTTTTCTTCGTCATTTAAAATATAAGGATAATAATACAGCTTAAATCTTTCTGACAGAAACTGTTATCTGGAGATTACAAAGCCCTTACATGTTTAACGTGTATTTTATGGTCACGTTGTTTTAAGAGTTTTAACGTCATAACTAATTTATTAAATCAATAAAATGCGATCTTATGTTCAGAAACGTGTGATACAGCTCCCAGTTCCACTAAGTCCTCCAAATAATTCTCTAGCTTGATAGAACGCCGTCGTTTCAAGCCGAAAACAAAAGTCTAACTAAACATCTCCACCGGACCTCTAATAGGGCTGGTGCGGCAGCTGAAGCGGCCGAAAGCATGAAGGTAGTAAAATATAGTGGTCTCGGCCCAGAATATATGTTTATTCCATTCGGCGTCGAGACGCTTGGTCCGTGGATCCTAGCGCTCGAAGCCTCTTCAAAGAAGTTTCGAAGAGGCTCGTTGACGTCACGGGAGACCGAAGAGCTGGCAGTTTCCTCGCTCAACGTATAAGTTTAACCATCCAGCGAGGAAATGCTGCCAGCATCTTTGGTACAATGCCGCAGGGGCCATTCTTAGATTTAATGTTTTAGTTAATTTATATATTTAGAGTTAGTTTTATTTAATTTTAGTTTTCTTTTTCAGTTATTGTGTTATGGTTGTTATATTATTTTATATTGTTTTTCATTAATTAAAATTTTAACAAAATCCGTAATAGTATTTTAGTTATAACGATTTTATAATCCTCATCCACAAGGGTTTTCGAACAACATTGTATAAATATGGACAATTAATACCAAGTGGGAAAACCCGAAGGAAAATATCTCCACTTCCTTCGTCGTCGTTTCGAAACGTTAAATTATTGGATGACTGTATCACAATTAATTCCAGTGTAGTTTTAAGTGATTTTGTAAGTTCTTTCGTTTGTTTGTTTTCTGATTAATTATCCTTACTTGAATTTTACAATAAATTAGAGTTTAAATTCCAGTAGAAGTTGTCAATCAGTCAAAATTTTTAAAAAATTGTTTACTCTTGTTTTACCGACATTCATTCCGTAGAACGTATCACTTCGCAGAATTTTAATTTCATACCAAGCTATTTTCTGCTGAACCTGTGTTGATTTCCAACTCACACAGTTCATATTTGCTGAAAATTAGCACAGAACATTTTAATAACTACTAACATTTGTATTCATTTCATCAGTCATGTCATTTAGAAAGAAGTAATAAGTTTTTAAGGCTTTGTATAGTCACGGTAAGAGAAGGTTCGTCACTTTCAGACCTTAATAACATTGGAATAGTCGAAAAGTGACGAACTTTTTCTTACCGTGACTATGTATACAAAAACTAATTGCTATAAACAAGTGTTTCATTTCATTGAATCATTTATTATATTTACAGCCCCTCACAGTCTTGCACGTCGAGGATTCGAGATGCAACTAAATACGGTATTCTAAGCTGTAAACAACTAGGGCTGACACTTTGCCTCATTAAAGAACCCCTACACTCGGTATGATCATATAAGTTCATACTAAAGTTAGAATTAGGTTTTAAGCAAGGTACCCACGATCAGTTTTAGATGTCAGTTTTGAACTAACAGTTTTAAATGTCAAATAAAACTGAGCATGGGTAGAAAACTATTTTTTTTGGACCAGTTAAAAATTATGGTTTTCTGTGGCCACATATTTTGAAACTGAAATGACAGAACTATTCAGTTAAAACTGTATGTATGGAGGTGCTATAAAACAACATGAATATTTTTACGAAAATAAAGTTGTGGGTAGGAGAAGTATTATCGCAGTTTTTGTTAGGTAGGTATTTTGTGAATTCGATAAATCTTTGTCAAATATTTTATAATCATTTGCAGATGATTCATTAGTCTGTCCGTCAGGGCCGACTTGCGAAGAAAAGTAAATGAAATTTTATTTCGTTAACCTAGGGAATGCAAACATTGCAAACTGGTAAAGCGGTATAGTGGTTTACCGGTAAATCTACCCATTTTGGAGGCGGTAAAATACCGATAATTTACCGAATCGTGAGGAACTAAAAATAAACTAGAAATATAATGATTTTAAGTACAATTAACTTTTAGATACCTACTCCCTAAAAAAAAAGATTGAAATTGACTTTCAAATTCAGAATAAAATAGATAGATAAATTTGTAAAGTTTAACGATGACTTTTTGTTTTAAACTAGAATATTATTAATAATCCGTAGTTGATTATTGTAATGACTGTAACTTTAATAGATAGGTAATCATTTCTTTATATTTTTACGTTGACTCTAATTGAGAACAGATTTTTAGTCGTTAAACGCCGATTTGTGTGGAGTTTTCATTATTCATTATTTAAAAACATTGTAGAACTTTAATTTATTTTATTTAGCAGTATTCCACTTTAGTAAAATAAACAAAACTTGGGGATTGTGTTGGTCAAATGTTGGTATACATTAAAAAAATGGTATTCTTGTGCCACCGAAATAAATCGTTACATTTTTAAACCTCATTTTTTAAAGAGTAATTATTTAGGGTGCTTCTTTTTTATATAATTACTCTAAATCACCAATTTTTTTTGGAAAATATGCAATCATCTTTTTATTGGACTTGGAGATGGATTAATTTTGTGGTTATCGTAGCCGTGTACGGGGTAGAAGAGGGATCTACATATAGCATCGTGTGGTCATAGTCTTGAACTCCATGCCTTGGGGGCACTTTTAAAAGGCCACACCTTTGACATGGTGCACCCTTTCAGCCTATTATGATAATGGACTATCCTTAATGGTTATATCCACTATGGTGCTAAATTGACTTGCAAGATTAGAACCGGAGTGACCAAACCATACATTCAAACAAAGCAAGTTTAAAAAACCAGTCAAGTTAGAGCCGGACTCGCGCACCGAGAGTTCCGTACCGTCACACAGAAGATATACACTTGACCAGTTTTATGCATTTCTTTTTTTTTTTAGCGTTTGTACCTACTATAATTATACCAAATGTGACGCTTGTATGTTTTACCGTTTTAACGATACAAAAAATAAAAATACGTCAAAAAACCTTTCTTGTTTTGTTCTTTCTTTCTTTGTTGTTTGTTTTCTTTGTTTGTTGTTTTCTTTTTTGTTTGTTTCCAATCCAGCTCTTCTACGACCTTTTGTAAAGAACCGCATATCTGAGATTCAGGAAAGTTTCAGTCATGAATCGTGGCGTTATGTACCGTCAAAGGAGAACCCTGCTGACCTTGTGTCTCGCGGTCTAAGCGCTGATCTCATTATTAATTCTTCATTATGGTGGACAGGGCCATCTTACTTAAAATTAGACTCCTCGCTTTGGCCGACCACACCGTCTCATGAAAGGTCGTCTTTGCCTGAGACAGTTGTCAATACATCTTTGATAGCATGTTCACCTGATACACAAACCTGGATATCCAAACCCATTCACACATTAATTAATAAGATTTCCAGTTATTCTAAATTACAAAGGATCGTAGCGTATATTTTAAGATTTATTAACCATTAATTACAGAATAAACACTAGTAAACATACTGGGTCACTTAGTTCTGAGGAATTGACTTCGGCCTCCAATTTGTTAGTTCGCACGTCTCAACAAGACTCATTTCCTCAAGAGTTTGGACTTCTTGAGTCAGGTAAGGATTTGCCAAACAAAAGCCGACTTACATCACTGTCACCTTTTTTTGACTCTGGACTTATTAGAGTTGGTGGCAGACTTTCTAACTCATTCTACGACTATGGCGTAAAACACCCGTTAATATTGTATAGCAAACATCCTGTCACGAGGCTTCTATTTAAAATGTTTCACATTCTTACGTTTCATGCACCTCCGCAGTTACTCTTAGCCACAATCAAACATAAGTACTGGCCTCTTGGTGGAAGAAACTTATCTAAACACACTGTTCGAACCTGCATTAGATGTCTTAAACTTAAAGGTGAAACTGTGCAACCCATAATGGGTAACCTGCCAAAAGAAAGGTTACATCTTGAATACCCTTTTCTTGAAACAGGCACCAACTACGCAGGACCTATTCTGTTAGCTGACCGCAAAGGTAGGGGTTGTAGGTTAGTAAAAGCTTACATTTGCATTTTCGTTTGTTTAGCGACAAAGGCACTTCATTTGGAGCTGGTGTCGGATTTGACTAAAGAGGCTTTTATTGCAGCACTTAACCGGTTCATAGCTCGTCGGGGTAAACCCAGAACCATCTTCTCGGATAACGGGTCAACTTTCGTTGGTACCTTGTAACAATGCAGTTGTTACGCTCCTTACCTGTGTGCATTTTATAGACAAACTAGCCGTAATATCACTTAAATATCACTTAAAATCACTTTCACATCTTGAATTTGTTTATCAACATCTGTAACTGTCAAACAGACAGCACATCACCATAGATTAGCGGTGATGTGACATTCCTATATTGACATTGTCAAATGTTAGCAACGCTAGGGGTATAGCTACGCTAGGAGCTACGCTACTGCAACGCTAGAAGTACAGTTTCGCTAGGAGCCTACCATTGCCGAGTCGGGTTCTACGCCCTGACTATCTTCTGTCGACTACTTGGCCGGAGCGGCCTCTACCGCTGGTGACCAGGATCGTCGTGTGGGTTCCGGTGCTACACACCGGGTGCTACCCCCGACGCCAGGGTCCTGTCATCGCACGCCGTCGGGCTGCCGACGGCTTCATCTCTGCCGCTCCACGTCACCAAACTGCGAGGGAAGTGCTAGCTCGCTTCGCAGAACCAGACCACCCCTACGAACCTACCCTACCTCTTCTGTTCACACTACCGGCGTACTTTTCAATAAACCAATTAAACTACTTCGTGTTTTTTACTTGCCACCCGGTGGGACGTGACAACCTTCAATGAGCTCACTAAGGTGTTGCAACAAGACTTTGCTGTAGATATGGCTGATTCCGGCATCACTTTTTCTTTCATACCAGCGTATACCCCTCACTTCGGAGGGCTGTGGGAGTCCGCCGTAAAGTCAGTGAAGCATCACTTACGGCGAATACTTAATCTTTCACACCTCATCTATGAAGAAATTTCAACTTGTCTCATTCAAATCGAAGCAATTCTAAATTCACGTCCGCTCACACCCTTTTCTGATGATCCTTGCGACCTTGGCCCACTGACCCCAGCTCATTTCCTAATTGGTAGATCTCTCATGTTCTTGCCTCATCCACAGATCACTGATCAGACGATCTCGAACCTTCGAAGATACCAACGCATTGAGTTCCTTAAACAGCACTTTTGGAATAGGTTCTCTAATGAATATATTTCTGAGCTCCAGCAGAGAACAAAATGGCGCAGTTGCAGAGGACAACTAGAGGTTGGAACGATGGTCGTCATCAAGGAGAAGAATCTGCCTCCCCTAATGTGGCTCCTAGGCCGCGTCGTGCGACTGCTGCCGGGTAGAGACGGTATCGCAAGGGTGGCTGACGTCAAGACTAGAAAAGGGATCATTCGACGGGCATTTAACACCATTTGTCCCCTTCCTATTAATAGTCTTGAAGACCCAAGATCTTCAACGCCGGGAGTATGTTAACGACCCTGAAACATTGACTGCATGAAGGAGGGGCGCAGGGCGCCTCGCTCGGACGAGCCACCCCCGCCACCGAGGAACGGAGCTTGGGATCGCCGCACACGCAGAGATTACTACGACGCGCCGCGATAACCACTCTTGTCAACGGTCTTACTCGTATTTATACTTTCATTATAATTAGTTTACAGTCCACTAATATCGTATTATTTATCTAGATATCCCTCTCACGTATAATAGGGCACTAGATTTAACACCCCTTTTGTTATTTCACTTGAAAAAAGTAAAATACCACCCGATTTGTATTTTGGTTCAAAAGATACAGCTCTTTTTAGTCAGGCCGGACGGACGGAAGGACGGACGGACAGCGTAGGCGTATTAATAGGGACCAGTTGGGCTCCCTTCGGGTACGGTAAAATTAAGCAATTCAGTTGTATTTTCATTTCAAATGTTAGTCGCGTTACATCTCTAGAAGCGCGATCCGTTGACACACCACTGTTCGACACCAGCTATCAATATTAGAGTCGACAGGCAAATAACCAGGCGACGCGACACGGCAAACTTGGGAATTCGATCACTCTCAGATAACTCACGCTAATGCAATCACTGCTGTCGGTGGTTATTTACCGCTTCATGGGAACACCCTGTTGGTACTCTAACCTTGTCGTTATATCTAGGTAGTTTTAAGACACAATTATAAACTGCACGATGTTGTAGTCTTTGGGGAAAGTCTAGGTCAAGGTTTTAATCAAATAGGATTTGATTAAACTGATTAGTGATTAATATTAAAGTGATCTACAAGTCCAGCTGAACTTAACAGAAGTTATATTGTTATTTGTAATTTCTTCTGTTTTTAGGTACTTAAACATAATTAACGAATCAAAGAAAAGCTATACGCACATACAGTGCAATTACCTCTTCAAACGACATTAGGTATTTGTTCTTCTCTTTTAATTCCTACACGACTTTTTACGAGCGATTGCACTGTACTTATCATGTATTTTTCTTTAGCCCGGTTCAAGTAACTAAAAACAAATATTTCACATTCACGTAAGTAAAACTAAGTTATACATCACCCGGGACACGCCCGTTTCAAATAAACCTAATTTGGTAAGTCAAACGAAATAGTCAAAAGCATGCTTGACCCCACAACAAGGTCCCACGGGCGGATTATGAATGTTTATACTGAAAATAATGCGCGGTTGCGGTGTTCAGCGCAAATATTTGAAGATGGAGTCAAAGGGTGGCTTTTCGCGGGCCTTTGAGGCGCGCGGTCGCCGCGGTCAGGTAACCCGATTGCCCGACAGGGCTCCGTCAAAGGGAACTGTCATTTCATAGCACAACTTCATCCCGCAGGCTGATTTGCGTGAAAATACGAGTATACGTTTTATGTCTGATATCTTTGAAATTAAATTTATGCGCTAGTTTTTATTTGTATTTAAGTAGCACCGGTTAAAATAAGTAATTGTAGGTAAAAGAAAAACTGTTCAAATAAAACACTGCAATAAAATAATAAAGTTACAGCTTTCCCGTCATGTTTAGCATCATACATTTCAAATAAACATGCCACCGAATATCATGGTCCACATTTTGGTCTATTTTATAGAGCGTATAACTTTATTAGAGTGGAGGCGGGTAACGTGTTCTATTTACGACACACTGACACTAGAATGTTTCAAATAAATGTTATCCATCAAAATATCCGTGTTCTTACCGGCGGCATAAACGCGGGCTGCTGCGGACACGGAGCTAACCTGGCTGGAATAACCGCTATGCGACTGGCAGCCTAGCATTGCTGTAATTTGGAAAACAGGAGAGATAAAAAAACTGTTAGTCAGTGATATTTCGTATCGTGATAATCTTTGAATTACGTGTATTTTTGTATCATATAGCCATGATTATAACGCTTTACAAAAATTGCTTTATTTTGATTTTTGTAAGCTTGTTATATGATTGCCAATTGTATGGGGAAAATATGTGACTATAATTTCCTCTCGCTCAGCGGGCTGTGGAACCGGCTATATTGGGTTTTTATTTGAAGGATCGAATCCTTAACGAGGTAATCCAACAGAAAGTCAGTCATTGACGGCTCATCAAGTAAACCAGTTTAAGTAGCAATGGGCTCAGAGCTGGCCATTTAAGCCACAGAACGTTGGAGTTGCCCTCAAAATAGGTAGAATAAGGATCGTCGCAGAGTCTAGCAAGAGCTGGATGAGAATCATGCTCGTAGCGTACAACGCAAGAGGCGTATGTCTACTAGTGTCACTAACTATTTTCATCTTCAGAACAAGTCTGTTTTCAACCCGAGTAAGTACCGGGTATCTTCCAGGTATAGTTAATAAAGTTCAATATCGCAAGTAAAATCCATGTTCTCCTTTTGGCTATTCTGAGGTCAGTCAATACCAATTCAGCCGAGGAAATCACCATTTAAATGTTCGAGATATGTCCATACATAAATAGTGCATAACATATACATATGTAACTTTGCAAAACTTAACTACAAAAGTGCCCCTACCATGGTTTTGTCGATGACGCGTCTGAAGGTCTAAATAAGGCGTTTTCATTTCTCAGTTACAAAACATACATTTAAGAACAACGAAACTATCAAGTTCATTCAACAAACTTGTACACCAAAGACAAAATAATGAAAGAAACAATTTTACGGATATTTTACTAATCTAAGTTTTAAATGTAACTTGTGTAACGCATCCAGGAAGCTACGTCCTCGCTGCTGACTTATTCAAGCAGCAGCAAAGGCTCCGCGGCTCCTGCGGTTAGGTGTAACTTAACGAACCCTCTTTGAATCTTTAATATAGTTTCATTTAATGTTAGCTAGTTGGGAACAGGGTGCTGTTTGTGTTCCAATGCTCAGCGCCGAGTTAACCCGAAATTAGGGGCAATGAGGATGTGTTTGCGAACCTGTGACGGTGATTTGTACGGTGTAACCAAGTTTAGAGGGTGGGTACTCTCGTGTTTTAGAGGATAACTTTGCGCTAATATATAAAATATAGTTGTAAATATTACAGGTATACTATGCCTTTTGGGAAAAAAAACAGGATTGACTGAGCTGAAACGAACAAGGTCTTAACAGAACAAACCATAACACAAAAGTATTTTAAATAGAAATAAAAACTGTAGGACATGTAGGATTTCTAGCATGACCTGCGATACAGTCACCTTACAGTACATTTTGTAAGCCGATTCAATTTAATTTCGAAAATAAACAGGTACCTACCTACCTACCGGAAGGTGCAAGAGCCCTCATCAAACAACTCCCTGCTTCGCAAATTAGATTTCAAATGAAGCCTATTTTAATTTGCTTCTGTAGGCCGGGCCGGCGGCCGGCGCACGTGGCCGGGCGAATAGGTAGGTGGCCACAGTCCGGTGTGATAATAAGCCGCGGCGACTCCCCCGCTCTTGCTGTTATTAAATTCTTTTGTTGATCCGCGCCCACGGAATGCCCAGTTATTTACGTGCGGTCCGACTCAACGGGATCAACGTAAATATTCCTACCCGTTTTGTCTTTTGAACTTGTGTAGATGAAAGGATAAAGAGGATTATTCGCATCGCCGTTTTTTACCCTAAGGTCCGAACGTTTGTCTTATTATAGGAAAATTTTGAAGCTGGCTTGGGAAATATTTCTAACAATTTGATATGGTAATGCACAAGCAGCAGGTGCTTCCAATCTCATCGGGGAGCTTCTCAGACGTGTACCTATCGCATTAGAGCGAGCAGTTATAAAATAAGTTGCATAAATTAAATGTTTGTTGAAATCTGCGCTCCCTCCCGCATGAATTTAGACGTCTAAGCTTAGGGCGCGCTTCATTTCGGAACATTACTCTCTGTGCAACAATAAAACTCATTAATTCGCTCGTGCGGTCGCGTTTTATAAATGTTTCAGGTATTAATAAAATTAACAAAGCGGCGGTACGCGAGAGGGCTATTTCCCGACAAAGCGTCGGAGCGGAGTACAATAGAGACTAAAATAAATACGAGGAATTTAGCAAACAGGAGGTTTCACAAAGCGCCCACCTGGCGGCGGGGCGGCGGGCTTGCACTATTGAAAATGAAGTGGCTGCGACGGACTTCAATTAAGGCCCCGAGGAGTCTGGGCGCGACGCATTCTGCAGCGGCCGGCGGCCGGACCTATAGATGCAGCGTGGCGTAGCAATAGATAAGGGGATAAAAACATCTTCCCTGCCCTAATGGCTTATTCATTCGGTGACTATAATCGAGTTCTTATCTGTTGGTAAAAAAGCGGTTCAATTTGTCGGCACGCGCATCGGCTGCCGTCCAGCAGATCGCTATCTGCGGTGGCGGGCGGCGGCGGTAAACCGGCGCTTATCTCGGAAATTACAGTTTTACTCCATTTTCTCAAAAACTGGCAAAAGGTTGACTTTTTGTAGAGCTTAACTTTTACCCTAACCCCTACGATTGTAATAACTAAGAAGTTTCCTCGAAATTAATCAGTGTAAAGCAAATATGAAAAATGGGTAAGTAGGTACATACTGTAAAGGGGGAGCGATGGGGTGCTATTCAATTAAACTTTAAAGTAAATGTTCTCGTGGTTGTTTATTTATACATTTCTATTCAAAATCTTAACTTCAGCAGCGGTTCGGTCCTACTTCTATCCATGACATCCATTATGTTATTTTCAGACATCCTATTCCTATTTCAAATATAGCCATAGAGGCGACGCGATGTGGAGATCTTCAACCTTCACAGTACCTACTTCGATGACAAATCTCCTAATATGATTTAAATTATGCTTAGATAATTACGGATAAGTTGAAATTTGATTGAAGTTTAAGAACAGGAGTAGGTCCTATAACTTGATTGATATGATAATTAATAAAGGGACAAAAAGTGTTTTTCCTAAAATCTAAATGTCTATCTTCCATCGAGCTCACCTATGGTTGTGGTTCCGTAGTAAGGGAGGCTTAGGCGGCAATCGCGAGTAAACCCTCGGCGCGGATTTTATTGCCATTTATTGTCGGCCAGAGGGTTAGGTGCTTTGACACGTCGGGAATTCGACTACTGACTCGGCGCTGGAATTCCGGGAGTTTTTTATCTTATTTCAAGGCTTACTCATGACGTCGTGCGAATTTCCATTTCGCAATTTCCCCCTGCACTGGTAGAATAGCACCATAATTAATTAGGTTTCTCTTGTTTTAATGGCCGCGATGTCTCAGGTAAAATGCATCGGGTAATATGTTAACAATGTTTCCGCGGGATGCCTTTGTCTGCACTCAACAAATTACGGGAAAGGCGAAAATTTAAATACCAGCCGAGGCTGTTTTACATGTAAGAGATGCACTTTGCATGTAATGTGGCGACTAAATGAGGCGACAACGCGCTTTAGGCACGGAAATGTTCGAGAGAAGCGTGGGGCGTAGGACAACGATATTAACTGAAAGGAGTTTTACATGTTAAGTCGTTTGTGAAAGTAGTTTTAAACATTAAAAATTCCATCCTAATTCTGGGAATGCATAACGGTATTGCCTTTGTGAAAGACTACCATTCAAGTCGTAATATGTCATGCACTGAAATAGAAAAAGTCTACGGGTAATGTTTGAGACTGTACTAGAATGTACGGATAAAAAGAAGAGGGTGTTTTACTTAAAGATTATTTAAAAAAAGTTTTATGACTAGACCACTTTCTCAATGTTTAACACATTTCCAATACGTTGACGGCATTGAAGAAAAAAATTAAAAGTAGCGTAGGGTGATATGAAATGACATATGGGAAAGTCCTTACATCTCCTAGAATGGGATTAAAATCCGAGTAATGATTTAGATATCAGAGTTCCGTTTAATGGCCATACATTTTTGTGAAATCTTGTCTACAAGTGCATTTGTTTCGCAGATTAAGTTTATGTATCACTACATAGTATTAAACGAGTCGCTTCCCGCTGTCTGCCTGTCCCTATGTATGCTTAGATCTTTAAAAGTACGCAACGGATTCTGATGCAGTTTTTTTTAATAGATAGACACCTTTGCCGCTATTTTTCCATGTCGCACACTCCGTGGCCAGAGACTTGGCGACTAAGCTCCAGCGCTCACCACAAAGCGCTGAGTGCAAAGGGAGTGCAACTCATTTAAAAGAACCTGAATCCAACACAGTAGGAAAACAACACCTGTCTGAAAATCATTCAGACTTAATCTGACTTAGGCCTAGATGAGATGCATTCTGGGAACGTTATCGTTATGAACAATGAATTAGATTGACATAAGCTGAACAAAACAATCGAAGGTACACAACGCAACTATAACAATTTGTTTCGGATCGTTTTTATATTGCTTTGCTTCGTATCATGTTTTTTCCCTTATTATGGTGGTTTAGACTTTTTTAATGTTAGTTTGAGCCAGGTAACTATTTGTATCGGTTGCATAGTCCAGGCAAGCACCAGGTATTGATGACATGTCATTCTCTTAAACAAGTCGCTCTTGAACTTTACAGATGAATTATTAACCGGTGAGTTATAGTTGCCCGAGAGAAAAAAAATGTATGAAAAAAAAATGCTTTGCGATTTAAGCGTCTCTTTACAATCCTCAAATAGGTACATGTTTTCTATCTCTTCAGGTTTCAGTAAAGTAATTTTGAAAACTGAATTGGTGAAACACTCAGCCATTTGTTAACTTAATTTAAATTATATTAGACCATGCAAAAAACTTATAGACAGGTACGAATTCTTTTTTAAACTTGTTTATAAATAGTAACAAGAATAAATAGGTATGAGTATAACAATAATTAAGACAAAGTAAATCGTGACAATAACTTAGAACATTTTGTTTTTCATTTTAATCTCATTCGAAATTAAATGTCTCTCGGATAAAAGTGTTGGCACCGTCGAACTACAAGCGCACTCTGGCGCTCGTGCACCTAGAAACCCGTCTAATATCACAGCATGCAAATTGATCACTTTCATCCCTTAGTTATAAATACAACAATCTACTATTGCTGCAGCTGGTGACTTTTGTTGTACTCGTATTTAACACTACTTGTATTATTATAAACTACGGCCGCATTTATAATAAATTGTTGTAATGTTTGAAAGAACATTTTTTGAAACCTTAATCTCAAGTGCTCATTGAAATTAATGACAACTTATAATTTAATCTATTTAGATCAGCGGTAAACAAGTCACTCAGCAGTTGATCCAATTAACAATACGGTTTCCTACAATTAATCTTTATCTACCGTATTTTCGGTACAGTCATCGTGACATATCGTGTTGTCATCAGTTCTTTCTATTGAATAAAGTAAAAGGTAGTCCAGTCATCAGTCAGTATCTGAGCAGAGTTGAGCAGACAATGATATATAAAAACAATTCATTTTTAAGGACGCTGGGTAGTTTGGCTATGAATGCGTTGAGTCGTCTATTCACGTTGACCTAATATGGTTATACAGTGCTCCTATTTTCTTAATGTAGTTCGGCAATCTTCGTTTTTGTGTGAAACACGAACTCTATTAAGAAGTTGGGAGTACTGTACTCGTATATATAGGTCAACGCTATGTACAGCGAGGGTCAGGTCAGACATGCTGGTTTTTTAAGAACGCCTACAGGGCTACATAAAAATGAACTTCACCCTATCCCTATATTATAATCGATGTAAAACTAGTTCACATGATCGTATTCTAAACTAGTAAACTGTCCTACTGTCCGGTGTCCGCTGTGGAAACCACAGAAGAGTCAACGGGATCACATTACCCTGGGTGTTATTCTCTCAAAAACAACGGACGATCGGACGAACTAGCAAAATCGCAGCAGCAAGTTTAAGTAGTCCCGTCAGAGCGAACAAAACACATTTTAGCGCGTGCATTTTCAATTAAGCAGCCTTATACGTTCGATCCATCGGCAGAAACCATGCTGCTAAATTGAAAATGCACGCGCTAAAATGTGTTTTGTTCGCTCTGACGGGACTACTTAAACTCGCCGCTTGGACATTCACTCGTCCGTCCGTCCGACCGTCGTTGTTGAGAGAATCACTACCCTGGTGATTGCTTGCGAGTATTCATTTATTGCCGGGTTTGAGAAAAGGAAAAATGAGACGCCGCTTGAGCCACCACAGAAGCTTGTTGCAGATCAGCGACAAAAGTAATATTTTGTCTTAATGTTACTTGGTATTACTTTATTTTGACCGAGAACTACTGCTAATACGTTGGATAGACTTTACAGTAGTTGAAATTTAAAGAACCTTATAACACCTCCCAGAGTAAGTTGTTTTATCCTCACTCGGTCTGCTGAACCTTTGAAGGCCCTTTTATTCTCCAATGTCAATCCATGATAATGTTGAAATCTTATTGTTTTCTTGATATCTACAAGAGGAAAATTTAACTTGATCGTAGCTCCGGGTTTATAGTACGAAGTAGGAACCTGCAAAGTAAAATAATTAATAAAAAGAAGTTATTATTACTGAACTTTTTCTCCAGTAGATACTGGATCAAATTTGCAGAAAGATAAACATATCACGAAATGAATTTGTAAAATGAGTGTTTCCAAATTGTAAAAAGTAATAAATCACACATCACACAATACGAGTATGTCATATTATATGAGTAAAAACACATTAAATTTAATTCACAAAAAAAAACACATTTTCGATTTATTCTAGATTTTAGTGTAGGTAAGTGTTTGGTATGATAAAAAAATCAATTTCATACCGAATTAATGAATAATAAATTATATTATTTAGATGCACAAAATCTCAAATATAGTCATTGTTTTCTTTACCAAGGAGTTCACTTAGTTGACTGTGCCAACAATGCTTTAATTATAAATCACCGACGACCTTTAATTTGCACATATTAAATAATTACGATAAAAAAAAGTTAATAGCAAAGCTGTAAGTGGTCACGGTGTTAAGAATGGGGCGGGAACCGCGCGCCTCTGGCCAATGCCCGGCGGGGGTGGCCGCTGATAACGTGATAACGACGTCGTGGTCTCCTTTTCTAATGACAAACCCTCGGATCTCTCATTTACGCTACTTACTTAAGCAGATTCAAGAGTCCCTGTGAAGTGAGGGTAAGACCACCGGTGAAGTCACGAGTATATAGCATTCCATCGGCTGGTACATCACCAAACTACCTATAGAGATTGCAAATACAAGTTCTTTATTACATATAGGTAGCCTGTCATGATGGCGCGAAAAAGGCAATGTATCGTCTTCTCGATGCCATACAAAATAAGAAATAATATTTTCTTTGGGTATGTTTCTTGCTTCCGTGCTTGCTTTTTATACTAACAATTGACGCTTACTTTTCGAACGGCAGTGAATTAAGCCAAATGCATTCTATGAAGGGTAACGATCTGGAACTGCCAAAATATACGCATTTGAGATGGGCGACTACACAACCGCCTACGTTAATCCTATCTTTGATTCTACAGTCAATATAATTTGCAGAGTGCAACCTGTTTACGACCACAGTTGTTAAGTAGCTACGGATTCTGCTATACAGTCGCCAATGTAAAAGAAGACGATAACAATATGTTTGTGTCAAATCAGCTGCGATACGACGAACGATGTTGCAAATTAACAATCATGATGTTTCTAATGGTTTCTTCGCAAGGGAGAAAACGCCACGAATCAAATGAAAAATAACAGCGATGCTATAAAATTTTGTGTCAAGATAACTGCGGCTAGGAGTAGGGAAATAAAACGCAACCATTATTTACCTTACCCCCGACAGATTATTAATTAATGGGCACTTTGACGGTTAACGAGGACTTCTAACTGTAGGTATACTCGTAAGCTCATTACGGGCATAGCATCTTATTAATTAGGTTGCCTAGAAAAATATAAATGATTATTGAAGGGAATAATAAAATACAAACTCACTGTAACACGTACAACGTAACATAAAGCGGATTGGATTGAAAATAATTATGGAAAATATCCTAATGAACAATTATTATGTTTTTTGTCTTTAAGGTCTTGAATTATGTCGATAAAACAGAATACCGGTTATCTACACTTGAAATTCCAAAAATTAAGGAACCAATAATCCTAATAAATCTCGACGAAGAACGTTTTGAAGACTTCAAATAAAAAAAAGTATTAAAGGAACCTCGACCCACGGCCATATTGTGTGCTAGAGTTTGCTCACAGCTCGCAAATGGGCAAACAGCGAAGCTGCCATTTTATTCTTGTGCCATTACACGCTTCTGTACGCAATTAAACACTTCTAGGCCAATTCGGTTTACGATTCAGCCTCCGAGGCTTTCCTCCGCCGCAGCTTTTACGATGCTTTTTGTCAGAAATTAGCAATTTTATTATCGAATGAATAGAAGTTTACGGCGCGAATTAAATGCGGCTGGATACAATGAGCATGAATTGACTGTTCAATTCAACGGAGAAACAGTTTTACCTTGGGTTCATTTAGCCTAAATAACAAGAAGCCAGCATTAAAACCCGACTGCATATTTTAATACTGGGCGTCTGTATTTGTCATACGTGGCTTATTTTTTAAATTAGAAGTAGGTAATACGTCTCGTTTGGCCAAATTAAACCATCCATTCAGTTTCTACGAGGGAATATAATTTACCCACAAACATAGGTAAATATATACTGGTCAAACTTTACTCTCTTTCATCGTTCGTGCGTACTCTGCGTCAATCATGCATTATATGACATAATAAAGATATTGTAAAGTAGAACTCACATTTTGAACTCACTCCAAGCACGAACATTTACCTTCTATCGTGTAAGTAAACGTTAACGTATGTTTAGTAACTACGATAGCACGTTGACTTTGACGTTAACTTTCGTATTGTGATCGAGTAGTAAAGGTTAACTAAAATAATGTATGAAAATGTGTGTCTGTTTGAGGGGTTTGTGCTACGGATAGGTTCAGAGCGGGTGAAAGTAAAAGCGATTCAAAAACGGGACGTATGAGATCGAAATGTTCGTGCTCGAGCTACAGAAACAATTTACAGTCTACAAAAGAACCCTGTCACTGTAAGGTGACGTATTTAACGGCTCATTATTCAATAGATTGATGTGTGCTGTCAATACGACAGCTTTCTATTATGGTACACGAATCTATTTTATTGACGGAACTTTTTGAAACTTTCACGAATACTGAAAATTTGCCCAATTTATATTTGTGGAAGGAATAATTTGTTTCAAGTCAGAACATCCCTCAAGTCGACAGTGCTGCGCGTGAGTTTAATAGCACAGCGCGTGCCGCGCCGCATGTAAATCAGCTGCGAACGTCGCCACATCCCTATTCGGATGCTTCCGAAAAAACATGTAACTTGTACGCAACGACAGCAGCGGTAGTAAAAGTTGTGTAAGTTTAATTTCAACACATCCCTGAGAGTAAGTTGTCAGCTTAGTTTGGGAGTATTTCAGTGAGATTGTCATCCTGATATAAATGTATTTAAATAAATTAATAAAATAATGTAGAAGATTCACTCCATATAATCGACGTGTAAAAGAGCGCTTACGTGGCTGTGTTTTTTTATTTCTCTCGGAGATATTTTACAGACAATTAACTATTAGTTCCCTTTTCAAACTTGTGTACGATAAATTGACTCTTACACCCGCATTTATAGTCAAGAAAAGTAATTACTTGAGTAAAAGTAATGACTAAAGTAACGATTTTTATATGACTTTTGACACTACTAATACTCAAGTAATTACTTTTCTTGACTATAAATACGGGTGTAAGTGCCGCACTCAGAGACGTCAATTAAATTTAATGCTTGATTAAAGTTACTGCTGTCACTTTCTTTGCTTTAGCAATAGAATAAGACAACACGTCACTAAACAAGCATTAAATTTAATTGAAGTCTCTGAGTGCGCTAGTAAGTGCGGCCCTTAGTCAAATAGTCAATGGTCATCGCTTGAGGTCTGTAGGTACATACTGACGTCTTTAATAATGGACTTCAAAAAAGGAGGTTTCGATTGGAAAAACTGAAACTATGTACCTACACTAGTACAGTCAATAGCAAAAATTAGTGATCATTTATGTACCCTGTCATGTCACTTTCACGTCGTGTCTGAAATGTTATACAAAATTGTGAAACGATTGAAGGTGACACGGTACATAAATGATCACTTATTTATGCTGTTGACTGTACCTACCTGGAGTTTTCAACGTATGAAACTATTTCTTGTAATTTGAATGGGTTTTTTTCCAAAGCTAAGATAAAGCTCTGGCAATCGACTAAGTTTCGGTAAAAGTAAATTGCCACCCCATGTGGATCAACTGAATCAGGCGCCGCATCCACGACACCTGGGTATTTATGTAATTTGCCTCATCTCTGTAATTTTCCACAACTTTCGATTCCAAACTTTAGCACTGGCGAAATTGCCGCGCTTAGCAAACAATTTCATTTTACTACCTTTTAACAACCCCAATTTACTTTCTTCTAATTCCACGGCGACATCACGGGAATACTTAATAAAACGTAACATTCTACTTAAATGTTTATTTTTTATAATAATCTATACATATTATTCAAAATTAAATTGTTACAAAAATATATTTCTCGACATCGCAAACTCAGGTACTTGGTCCTTGAAACGTCAGTACTTACTATTTTACACATGTGACTCAGCATTCGATAAACCTTGGTTCGATGATAACCCCCCTAATAAATAAGCACAAAAACACTTATCCATACTACCCAAGCACTGGGAAACCGGGCCAAGGGTGGGCAGGGTAGTGATTCTCTCAAAAACGACGGTCGGACGGACGAACGAGTGAATGTCCAAGCGGCGAGTCTAAGGTAGTCTCGTCAGTGCGAACAGACCATATTTTAGCGCGTGCATTTTCAATTTAGCAGCATAGTTTCTGCCGATGGATCGGACGTAAAAGGCTGCTTAATTGTAAATGCTTACGCTAAAACGTGTTTTGTTCGCTCTGACGAGACTACTTAAACTCGCCGCAGCGATTTCGCTCGTTCGTCCGACCATCCGTTGTTTTTGAGAGGATAACTCCCCAGGACACTTTAGTCGAGTCAATTTACGCCACACTAGTGCTCGCACAAATCAAAAAATTTTAGCGCGAAATAAACACCTACCTACGGTAATACTAAAGTCGGAGTCATTAAGTAAGTCATATGGTCTAATATCATACATAAAGAACAGTAGAACATTGCCTAGGTAACTGAACGAAAGCATTTTCAAATAAACAGTACAAAAACCCGCCACCTTAAAATAAATAAAACTGATTTGTAATGTTTACATTGAAATTATTGTAGTTATATCCATAATACTATTCACCATTTTATAGTACGAAGTATTATTCGTAAGTAGGTACATATGTATGATTCGTGATGTTTTAACCACAATTATCTCCACTCAACTTAGTTGCACAGATTTATTAATTAAGTACAGTAAGCAATAATATCTTATCCAACATGGGGTGCAAACATAATATCTGACAAGTACTCGTAAGTCTTTATTACTTTATTATAAAAGTGTGTCAGATATTTATACGCCCAATGTTAAAGTAGATGTGAAGGCCAGTGACTGTAGGTATATAAAATATAAATGTGTCAGCAATATACCAAAAAGAAAACATAAGTTAAAATAATGAACATTAATTTTATTAAGTTTTTCATTTACACTTGATGTAAATATATATTTTTTTAATGACAGGGATAAAGCAAAATGTAATACTGGTATTTTTAAACTTAAATTAAGACAATTTTGCAAAAATCTGTACTGGACTGAATCGTCAAATGTTTAGGTACTTATGTAATGGTGAACTACAAAGCCAAATGATTAACAGTTTAAAACTAATAATTTACTAACTAATGAGTTAATCATTAACTTATAGTACAGGGTATTCTAACCTTGCATTAACCAGCGGTTTTTTCGTCAATCGTGCCCGGGGCAAAGTAAAGAATATCGAAAACGCAGTTTTAATTAGTTACATTTAAGGTTAAATAGTTAACCGGTTAATTTTTATTCCTATGTCTTAAAAATTTTAAGAACCTATGAACCGCCTTTGGATTTTGCCGAATTAAACATTTTCTTCAATGGAAATAAAGAGAAAAAAAACATTATTTTTGAATTGTACTTCCACCATAAACAATAATCAAGTTTTTTTAAATAAAATAATAATTACTCTCAAGTACGAAGCACTATTGTACAAAAGAAAAACCAGAACAATACAATTAATATAAAAAATATGTACAAAAGCGTATATACCCCTTCAAGGGATCTTTTTCAGATAACCATAGCATATTTTTATTTTATTAATAATAGTTGACCATATTAATTAAAATTGATCTGCATTTTTATTGTCTATTAGTATTTTAGCTTGAAGTACTAAAACAAATAAAAACAAAGGATTCTTTAGAAAACGAGTACGATAAATGTTTAATTTACTGACCTACTGGTACCTAATACTCTCTTCTACAAACATGCCTGTTGATATATTTATTTATCTGTATTCGCGAATTTGCAGTTTTCTCAGGATATAACTTAATAGACATTACTATGAATTTAATTTTAAAAAAAATTATGTTTTTTATACATGCAAGGTTAGCCAAATTTTTAGCTTTATTTCCCCGTACTATTGTTTTTAGTTACGATAAGTCCTCAATTTCCAACAAAATATTAAAATTATAAAATAAAAAATATTAAAGCACTTAAACGTTTAATACTTACTGTATTTCTCACAGCGCGTGTAAAAGTTTGAATTCTCTAACACCCTAGGCTCACAAGATCTAGGTTACGATTTACGGTATTCAATATACTGTACAAAATCACGTTTTTTATTCTATATAATACTATATAAAATATTATATATCTACGTGAGAAACGAATTATTGAAGAATTATTTACGATGGCTTTAAAACCACTGAGAAATTATGAATTATCTGGAGATATACATTCATTGGAGGGCTTTACCATTTCATCACACTTTTTATTTACAACGTAATACTTCCAGATTATTATAAAACTTATAATAAGTTGGCCCCTATAATGTACAAACAACATTCTATTTATTAACTTGATACACAAAAATATATTTCTAAATCCTTAACAAGGACTCCAGCTAACATATTCAATTTATTCACTAATGGCAGACTACACAAACATTGCTTTGCCTTACGTAAGTACAATTGATTACTCGTACTACCATAATATAAATTAAAACGGCTCACCGCGTACGTTCGTGCGTGCAGTGACCCGTTCTCATTGATCTAAAGTATTTTCGCGATGCATTTGTCAAATATTTGCCATCAGTAGCCGATACAAACAAAATAAATTTTGAATATCCTACATTAATATCTATTTATCAAACTATTTTAGCAAAATATCCATCACAAAATGATTTTAGGTCTTCACAAAATCTACTAGATTTATAATTGAAAAAATCAGAAACTGGCATTGGTATTCCCCGTACAAAAGAATGGGGAATTAACAAGCTAAATAACGCTACAAACGCGCAAAAGAGAAAAAGTTTTTCAATTCAATAAAGTACACGATACCATAATGGTAAAGGTTAGTACAAACCGTACATACGACACAAAACTTGACACTAAAAACTCGGTTTATCGGTGTGCTGTCATGTGTGCTTCCATTGTCTTGTATTCAGAGTTCTCGAAGTTTGAAATTTTGTGTTTCATAGTTTTCATCTAGCTTCCCTAATGTCAAGACTTCCGTCTCGTACCCGTGTTACAGTTTGTACTTACCTTCACGCTCTCAATTTCTGAAAAAAATATAGATACCTAAGTTTCAGATGCTACTACAATACTTTACAACTAAATAATTTAGAAGCTCATCTCTGTATTAGGCTTTTGGAAGGTTCTAAAATGTAAACTTTTGAACTAATAGGTTCTCCCTCCATATGTGACTGGTAATCACAATCACTAATCTTCTTTTGAGACTATTTATCCGGTTTGCGGACCTTGGTCGCGCAGGTCACCTGCTTGTTTCGCCGTTCATTTCGATCTGCAACAACGTGGTCGGGATAAGTGGGCGGTAAGTAGTATTGCTGCGTCTTATTTGTCAGGCGCCTTAGTAACATATACAAGGGCGTCTGTATGTCACCTTACGATTGTAAACACCGTCAGTTTATAATGTAGCGCGCGAGATTGTAAATAGTCAATAAACTGTAAACGCTACCATACTGATAAAATCGGACAGATTGTGAACCCTGTAGTAAATACAGAGGGGCTATTGCCTAACGCACTCGTAATCGCAACCGTTTCCATTTTGATAATCGACGGCTTGTCTGCATACTAAATGAAAACAATTGTTCCACTTTGAAGTCGATTGCGATTGCGAGTGCGCTAGGCAACAGGCCAGCAGGTTAGATTAAAATTTGATGGTTTAATATTAGAGAATATAGTTAAACTAACGAAAATTAACTGTTATATTATTAACAGTCTGGTACAGTTCCCAATCTCGCGAGATAGATTATAAAGTAACGGTGTTCGAAATAACACGATGACATATACAAATAGCTGGCACTCCCTCACACTCCTTGTATGTAAATCCCTGTTGGAAATGGAAGGCTTGTGAAAGCCCTTACCTTACATCGCACTTACTTTCTAAATTATCCCCTAGGTAATATTAATCTTCATACATAGGTAATATAACATTACGCACAGGATTTAAGACAAAAGCTTTAATACATAATAATACACGATTCTGATGTCAGTAAAGGGAAACTAGAATATTTCCTAGCTAGACACTTGATAGGCGCCTTTATTATTATAATCAATTAGCTAAACCAACTAAACAAATGGGTAACGCGGCCACGTCGCCAATTTCTTTAACATAGTACTTATTCATAGTATATTCAATTTCATATGGGTATACCTTAGCAGGCACCGGCGTCATTATAAGCGGCACAGACGGCTGGGGCGACTCCCCCTTGCTGGCCATCACGGACTGCCGGACCTCGCCCGCGCGGTCTATGGCCTCCCGCGGCAACCACCGCCACAACACAGGTGTGAACAGCTCGGCATCCAGCGTGATGGACGCCTTGCTGTCCAGGAAATAGCCCATGATGGCTCCGACTAGCAGCGTGGTCAGCAGCCCGAGCGGCGCGATCCAGTGGTACGAGATCCGGAAAAGGGGGAATATCGTTTCCGGGTCCTGTTAAGTTAATGTTTACTGTTAAATGGTATAGGTTAGAGATATTTATGTTAAAATATTTGATCATTTGATAGAAATATGCAGGCGTCCTAGCGACCGTAACGATGTTTAATACGAAATGACGTCAACTAACGTACTATGGCCCACTTGCACGTAAATGTAACCTTAGGTTAATCCCAGATTAAATATTTAAAGACTGCCAGGTTCATTTAAGAACTGCCAATTTGAAAAAAAAAAACCTGTTAACCTGGGGTTAACCTAGGGTTAACATTTACGGGCCTAATACTACTACTATACTATTGCTGCTACTAAGATTCCGAGTAAATTAAACTCACCAAAGCATTAGAAGCCGGCACATAGGAGGCGTTAGCGGCGCACTCCATGGTGAAGTTGAGCGGCTGCGAGCGCAGGCCCGCGGCCGCGGCGGCCTGGATGCCCAAGGAGGTGGTGCCCGCCACCAGCGCGCCCGCCACGGCGCCGGCGATGGCGCCGCGCGGCCCTACCCACGGGAATGCCATGCCCAGCGTGAAGATGCCGCAAGTGGCGCTCGCGGCGATTGCTGAGAGAGCCGTCGCGACCCCTGGGGAAAATTGGATGAATAATTAACCTTTTGAACGCCACAGATGGCTCTGGCCGTCAAATGAAAGTCGTGCCACTGACGCCACGACGGCTACAGCCGTCACAAGTTTAAGGTTAAAAAAGACTTTGTTTCATATCAATAAGGTGTAAGTGTGAGTGTGTGAGTATGAGTAACACATTTTGTATTCGACGTTAAAAGAAAAGAAAAGAAAAGAAAAGAAAAATATATTTATTCACTACAGACACAAGACACAGAAAAAAGTAAAAACAGAAAACAGCAATAAACAAGTAGTTAGTTTGTCCTCGCGGCAGTGAATCGGACACTGGCTCAGCATAATGCTACGTTAGGCGTTCAAAAGGTTAACATAGTTAATATAGTATACAGTCGAACTCAGAAGTAGCTGAATATTTTAGTACCTCGTCACAGTTACGTATTAAAGTAAGAGTGGCTAGAATTTATTAAAGTAAGAGTGGCTAGTATTAGAACGTACAGGTACTTTCAAGCTCCACCAAAATTACCTATTCTTTTTATATATGCATATTTCTATACGGATACCAGGACTTCTTATTATTACCTACGCACCTAATTCTACAAACAGATACCTACTACAACTAACCTCTTATAGTTAGAAAAATATTAATGCTTTTTATTACCTATTTATTCCGTTATAAATGCGGATGTTCGCTGGTTCAGTTATCCTTTTTATTACCTCAAAACAAAGTTGACTGATGTTGTTTTTTGCACAAACATATCTACCTGTAGGAAGGTAATTGTTAATCACACAACGCCCTAGGCAACAACAAAACATTTATACAATTAGTACTAACTGCCGCACTCAGAGAAGTCAATTTAATTAAATACTGCTTGTTTAGTAACGTGTTGTCTTTATTCTTTTGCTATAGTAAAAAATTGCAGCAGCAACTTTAATCAAGCATTTAATGTAATTGACGTCTCTGAGTACGGTAGTAAGTGAACAAAGTTGCGAACAACAGTTAATTTAACCGATTCATTTGTTACCCGCGTTTTTTTTTCAGGAGGCTACTTAAGTGCCTATTTAAAGTCTAAAGTCCACAAGTTACCATTATCTGATAAGGGTCGAGAATTGACAATGTTGACGTTCTCTCGAGTTAGAAACTATATCGCCTACCGGATCTCACTGATACCTACCTATACAGGGTGCCCTAAAACGACCAGCGATTATCTTTACTCTACTCATAATAGGTCTTGAGATGATAAAGTAGGTCGCATTGATTAGTCATAGGTTGTATTTCTTTTAATTTGTACTCAATAAAATATCTAAAACACACAGTAAACAAATTTCAAGATTTCCCGTTAAGTACTACGACGCAGTAACACTGAAATTAAATTAAATGAATAGTTTTTATTCCAGGTAAATAGTAAACAATATGATTACTGCATATATTTACTATGTTTCGCCAGATTTAAACGTTATTTTGTTTAAAAGTGTAAAAGTTATGTACCTATTTATGTATACTGTTTATTGCACAAGAATAAAAAAGAAATACAAAACACAGGCAATATAACAATCATGTACAACGTCGAACTTATCGCTTTAAGGGATGTCTTCCAGATAACCCTAGTCGACAAAAGAAAAATGGTTAAATAAGTAGGTACCCTAATGATAAACGAACAGTCATGAATAAAAAGAAAACCACTAATAATAACAAAAAAACATTCAATAGATCAATTTCACTGTGACATAACACACATAGCATTACATAACCTTATTATTTATTAACTCTAAAACAACCTGTAAGTGAGATTTATTAGTATTACTATGTCAAATGCGCAGGCAAAATCGACAGGTGATTTATAACGTATTATTTTATATCATCATGAGTGACACTGCCGAGATAGGTAATCTCATCTAATGTTGTTTTATCGTTTTATTGCTGGATTTAGTGCCAACCATCTTATATACGCTCAAAGTGAGTTGTGATATGCGATGCGACCTTTTCCCACGTTGTCTTGATGGGTACCTACTGAGTCTGACTGAAGTAGCATGACAATTACGAACAGTTCCGAGAAAATACAATGGGAAAGGATATTTCACTACATCTGTTACCAACGTTACTACTTATATAGGTATAAGAAGTAACATTCAAGGTCACTGCAGGCAACGCTGCTTTTCCCAAAATCGCTTCGTCATAAATCGCTTTCCTATCTTAATCGAGATATCTTATCGCTTATCGCACACCCTTGAAATTGAAGGTATCATTGAGAAGTTCCGATGGCCACCTGCAGGTGGCCTGTGGTCTTTTTCATCAGTCCACTCCACGAATGATATTTTTGAATGCAAATACATGACTTATTACTGAAAATACCAAAATCACTATGTGCATGCGTATAATATTTGAGGAGTTCCCCCAAGTCCTCATGGATTATACTATCAGAACTGGATTGTGATAAAAAATAGACGAATTTAAAGGATTCCTTTTCAAATAAAAACAATAATTTTCCAAATCTGTTTACAGGTAAGTAAATAACGAAGTTCCGCGGCAATAAACCTGTAAAAATATACAACCGAATTGAGAAAGTCATCTTTTTTAAAGGTCGGTTAAAAACTTTAATTTGCAATGCTGCCGCGATCACCCTGTACTATTTTTATCATGAACGATCTTGTAGGTATTCTTAAGTATCAAGTACGAGTACATCATCAATTATTCTGAAGATATCATACCAAACAGATCTACCATCTACGTCAATGACTAGCGAGAACGCAAATGTAATGCAAATATTAGAACAAAATTATTGACGAGCACCTAAGGTTCATAACGTCATGTTTATCTTAGTCATGACAACTTTCTTCCACGGCATGTTTCTTAGAAAATTGTTAAGTAAAAGTCAATATAATATTACTAAATTTCTGTTAAATATTAATGAGTTTTCACTTTTCTTCTTTGTATTTTGGGAAAGTTTGTTTTGACAGTATAGCTTTTACACTACAGTAGGGCTAGAAGAGTTAATTTTTGCAGTGCAACAGTTAACAATTGTCGAAACCTGTCAAAGTGTATGTTTGAGCGACTTATACACTTACAGATGTGTTTATTTAGCCTGAGTATATAACTCATATAAACACGGCGACATAAACATGACACAAAAGTCTTGATATTAGTGTCACTGATGTACAATCGGCACCCTGACCCACGATAGAGTTGTGTCACAGTGACTGTATGAATCAAATCGTAAATACGACACATTTCCGTGGTCGGTCAGGCATTTTGCCAATTATACACAACTCCACACACCACGACTCTCGTGCCGACTTCAAATAGTGTCAGTAAAACTGTGTATAGTATCGCCGTGTATACTTACGTTAAGGCTGTTATTCTCAAAGTGTCCTCCACGGAGCCAATGGGTTCCGTAAGGCCACCAAGAAGGACATAGACAAAATTGTATTTTTTTTAAGTTTTCATGGAAAACCGGCCCCCTTCTTTCAGAGCTGATATCTCTTAAATGGCCTTACCGATTTTTATGGAAGACCTGCTTTCAACAAAAAAAACCTTTAAGAAGTTTAAGAGCTACGATGCCACAGACACACACACACACACACACACACACACACACATAGAGGTCAAACTTATAAAACCCTTTTTTACGTTGGGAGTTAAAAACCAGGATTGACTACTTCACTTTACAAGGCTCCGTAAATTGAGTTTAAAAAGTTTTTTCGCCTTAAGAAACTACATGTAAGTGCTCACCAAGGACTCCGCCAAGTTTCTCAATGACCAAGACCATGACGAGGGAGACCAAGGCCAGCACGATGGTGACCAGGCGCGCGATGACGCCCTCGGTGAGCGGCTTCAGGCGCAGCTGCAGCCAGCCGTGCAGGATGTCCTCCACCGCCACCAGTGCGCACGCGTTCAGCACCGCCGACAATGAGCTGGGAACCGAAAAAAATCTTGTTTTTAACGTGTCGAGGTTACCTATATTAAGACCGATTTTTGCTTCCTGGTTAGGAACCATTTTTCATTTCACAGAAATGTATAGTTTCAGAAACAGTTTTACGTCTCAGGATTGTTGTAATGCAAACCTTAATCTAACCTAAAGTTGATCTCATAATTAAGTAATTCTAAAAAGTTGACGGTTGTAGAATATTGCAATGCTAACTAATAAAAATTTGCAAAACGATACAGTTGGGAAATGATTGTTTGGACTTGCAACCTGTGCGCTGCACCTCGCGCGCCGCTTAGTGTGTTACTCCTCTTATAGTGTCAACTCGTGACCGTAAGGTTTATGCCCTATCGGTTGTACAAGTAAGTCGTTCTAACTCCTGTAATCGTGAGGAAACCAGCACATTCGAGCTGGTGTTAGAGGGGTAATCGCACAAAAGATCCTACACGTATTTGAATCAGCTTGGTGCCGAACATGCCTATTAAAAATACTCTTTCCAGACAGAGATAAAATATGCTGAACGCTGTGCTAATGTTGATGCTGAACCCGTACCCATACTATCTTTAGTACCCTTCCTAGCCTCAACAAAGCTTACCTCAATCCAGCCCCGAACACGCCAGCAAGAAACACGCCAGCGAGGCCAGGCAGGTGCTGCACCCTGCTGATGTAGGTGACGAAGGCGGGCAGTAGCCGGTCGTCGACGAGCGGCACGCCGCCCGGGTCGCAGCCGCCCTGGATCCACGCCGCCCACGCCGCCAGCCCACACCACACGCACAGCGAGATGGCCAGGATAGCACCCATGCAGAAGATGCCGAGAGCGCTGAGGAAGTGACGAATTATAACATGTTTAAGTTCTCACACATCACTAAAATTCAGTATTTAATACTCGTTAAGGACTTTCGTTTGAATGCGCCAGACCGATCTGGACTTTCACGACATACAGAAAGCAATCAACTGCTATCAGCTGCCTCAGAGTTCCGCGTTGCTCACTGCATTTCATGCAATATATGAGCAGTATAATGTATTATTAAAATAGATCCCATAAGGTGCTCAAGAGAGCACAAGATGTGCAATACAGTGGCGGTCGATGGTAAAAACATGTGGGTCTGAAATCCGTGCATTCTGTCGCACTACTCGCACTATAACTGTTTTTTCCAAATCTCCCTGTAAGGATGAACTGAGGTAACTAAGTCTGTAGAGAGAGCCACAAAGAACTTTGCTTGATCATGCAACACTCACTAGATTGCGCTGCGCTTGGTAGGAAGCGAGATGTACCGCTGCACCATGGTTTGGTTGACGGAGTTGAAGCAGGTCCAGTACATCATGCCGCCGACTACAGCGCCCCAGCCCGTCTGCCGCTCGTACGGGGAGAAACTCCAGCTGCCAACCAAAAGTACCTAGGTGTCAAACACTTTTGTAACACAAATTGCCCTAGGACTAAATCTGTGTAAAATAGTGTAAATATTGTAATCAGATATGACTTGTTGATTTCTGAAATAAATAAATCGCAGTTTTAATGGTGTGGAAATACTTCTGGCACCTGATCTGCAATCTCGAAACTGCAAACGCGTTACCAATCTTAAACAATTACCATCACTATCATCATCATCAGCGCCGAAATACATTCACTACTGGACGTAGGCCTCCCTCATAGTTTTCCACAGGACCGGTCCTGCGCCACTTGCATCAAACGATATCCCTCAGCCGTAGCCACCCATGCCCATGGTACTGAGACGTGGGCCCTGACTATGGGCTTCATAAGGAAGGTCAAGCTATGGGGAGGGTTTCGCTCGGATTTTTTTGCACGATTTAATCTCCGCTGGTGGAGGAGATAGCCCTAAGAATGACTAGTCTCAATGGCAACCCTGAATGAATACTACAAAATGTATCTATGCTAAATAAATGACTTGTAGCTCATTGTTACATTTCTGAAGCGGTGCGGTCATCATAATCACCTATGATGCGGTTCGATCTCACTTACCTACACCATTTTTCCTTATACTATACTTACTACATAATAAATGAAAACTAAATCAATTATGTACCGGCGAACTTATCGCCGTATAACTTGTCTGTGGTTTATACTAGCTTACGCGTAATATGTAACAAAGAATGTCTTTTGAACATTTCAATACTTACCTAAGTTATGATATGAAATTATCCTAAGCCACCCCAAGCATTGAGTGGTTGTAAACATGTCGTAAACCACAACAGCAGTGAAGCTATATACCAGCGTTTATTTAATCAAATAGATGCCTTCACAGTAGGTATTTAAACAGCTTACTCTTACAATAACAGTTATTTCAAAAGTGTAAGTGCATTTCAAACATCATAAACATGTAAGAGGAATTATTTTGTTTGTGCTCGTGTCTCGTACAGTCAACCAATTTGATTCCTATGCCACTATGGACTTTGTCAACGTGACGTTGTAAACCAAATCATAGGGAGTCTCTTACGTTTTGGTTGACAACGTCACTTTAACATAGTCCAAAGTGGCCTAGAAATCAAATTGGTTGACTGTACATTCTATGTAGGTACTTTTTATATTATTACAGAAGGCACTAAATTGTTGTGTGTGAGTTTGTTAGTTTTTTGTTCACGCTGACACGGCTGGAAGGATTTGGGGTAAATTTGAACTGCCATATTTATATTGCAATTCACGAAACAGAAAAAAGTATTAAGCTACTGATATACAAATGCTCATTACTAGCAGGAAAGCATGCTACTATTGAGCAAATGCTACCTACTTAGCGTGTGTGTTTTGGACTTGCTTCTATTAAGCATGCAAGTGTGAACACGTTTGCTTAATGAGTACCTATCGAGCTTGTTTGCAAGGTGCACGCGCGTGTTGACTTCTTTTTCCTTATTTTCCTCTTTCTAGCTGAGATAAGTTTTTGGATGCATTGCATCGCCAGCAAAAGGATAATTTTATTCAGTTCCATGCGGATGGCTTTGATTTTCCATGGTTTGGTTTGAACTGGCAGAGAGCACGCTATAAAATAGCATGTGTTGAGTTAGTAAGCTACTAATAGCAGTGATTGTGTGGTGCATTACTTGTTCAGCTCTATCCTGCCGGAGAGCGAGGCTGTGTCCAGCACGGCTTTGAACCCGCCGACGGCGACGGTGCCGGCCGCCGCCACCAGCACCACGCCGATGAACATCACCCCCGTCTGCACGGAGTCTGTCCACACCACCGCCCGAAGACCACCCTGTAGAATACGTAAACATAAACATCTGTACTTCCTTCGGTGTTTGTCTGACATGACATGGCATTTTGTTCATTTTAGGTATCGCTACAACTGTGGGTAGGACATTTTTATTTTTTTCGATGGTGGACTGTGCTAACCACTACTTAGTCAAAAACCGCAACATTCGAGTGTTTTCCCAATCTGTTTAAATCAAAAAGCTGTGTTGGTATTATTATCAATATTATCATAATTATAACAATAATGCAAAAATCATTTCTGACATTTATTTTACATTTTCATTTGCACAGAAATTGAAAAAAGAAACCGGAAGAAAATTACTTTTTCGATAGATGTTCTTAAATGATTATCTGGGTCGTCATGAGCACTGCATAATGAAATCTTGTATTCATCAACAACCACAGAACTGACCTTAAAGACGCGCGCGCGCGTTTGAGAAATCTTGTTCAGGTTATTGTCAATGTTAATGAGAGTCTAATCAATATATCTTACTCGACTAACCAAGCGTAACTGATATTCCATACGGACACAATATAGTCTTATTCATGTAAAAATAACCATTACAAAATGAAAAGGAAGCGTAAAGCTTTTCCTTTTTAGTTCATTAATAACTAACTACACCACAAAGCCAAGAACATTTTTTTTATGATAAGAAGAAGGCACTCGAGCACACAGGCCACCTGATGGTAAGTGAGATCTGGGACCAATAGGCCTTTGAATTCTGAAGACTACAATCTGAAGACTCCAATGCTAAACTGCAAATACGTTGCCTAACCCGAGGCCTAAGATGGAATACCTCTATGCTAGTAATTTCACCGGTTGTCTTAGTTCCACACCGCATTGACTGGAACATAACAATGCAACACTACTGCTTGGTGATAGGTTAATGGATAAGATGGTTGTAGTGATCCGAACGGACCCCAAAAAAGTACTTACTAATGCCGTATAAACACCACATACGGCCACCATGACGCCAGCGACAGCGAAAACATTAAATCCCGTCACTGAAATGAAAGACATAAAAGTAAAGCTTGCTCAGCAAATAAAAAAAGCGAAACCCAGATATGTGTGAACTGATAAAGCTCCCCAATTTCCCACTACGTGTACACGCCTGTAATCCTTGGCCATTGTGTTGAGGGCTGTTCGTAAAACCTTTAGCTCAGCGATAAAAAAAAACTGCACCGATAAGTTTTAACAGAGGTTCCAATAAGTTCTGTTTTATAAATACAACACCTGTTTATTTAATAACAATTTGAGTTTATGGGAATATATACGAGCTTACATTTCCGACAGCTTTATGTACATTACGTAGACACTTAGTAGCAGAAATATGTTATAAGTTATAAAGAAATAATGAAATTACTTTACAAAACCTAATTACCAAAACAATTCGAATACCTAAAGAACAACTTAATACGTATATTTCTATTAAAACACAGAAACTATAGTCTATACTTTTAGGTACTTATAAATGTAAACAAAACAACCACGTGATATAATTCGTCGGCCAATAGAAGCAGAACACTGATACGTCAAAGTTCGATAAAACAGTTTTGATTGGCTGTTTAACAATGTCACGTGGTTCGGAATGTTTAATTTTTTTTAAATACCTAAGAGTATAGACTATAGTTATAAACTTATAAATTTACTTACACTGATTAAATGCTAGTGCAGGAACATATACTACCATCGGCAGGAATAATACCTGCAAACAAGTAAACAATAATTAAGTAGAGATAGAACAAGTAAAGCTAAGTCAAGATGTTCTACATATAATCACTTTAAGATAATATATACTTGACCAACGGATTCTTGCCGGTAACCTATAGCAAACAAGCCATTTTGTTTTCCAACTGTTGCGTTTGTTCGAATTTTCATTACTTACCTACAAAATATTTTTTTTCTACACCCGTAAATTTTTAAAATATATAAACATATACATACAGAACTAATAGGTTAAGTTTGTTTTATAAGTTATAAATTATAACAATCCAGGCATGTTAAGGAGTTTCGGAAAAAAAAACTTACTAATGAAAATTCAGACAAATGAAACAGTTGGTAGCTGAACCGACCTTATGATAGGTAACCATGCTTACCTTTATATAATGTTAACGGGCCGACACGATAGAAACCTTATTACAAGTGTTATTACCTCAAATGTTGTTTTAACGGGACAAGTTCAACTCGCCGGTTAATAAATGATCCGTCGAGTTCAAAAACGTGTTGTTGACGAGAATCAACAACCAGTTATTTCTGATGTTATTCATTATCTCATTTCTCTAACAACAGAATCCATTAAAAAGACATAATAGCGTTCATGGTAACTAGACCTTGAGCTGGTTACAAGCAGCAATAAAAGGTAACCTTTAGTCATTGTTTACCATAGCAAATAAATCCCAAAAAAAAAACTTTCTCAAAATTAATATGCTGATCAAGGAATCATTAAACTAAAAGTGCCTAAAGTCTATGCTTTTAAGTATTTAAAAGAATGTAAACAATCCAAACCACGTGACATTGTTAAACAGCCAATTAAAACGGTTTTATCGAACTTTGACCTATCAGTGTTCTGCTTCTATTGGCTGACGAACCACTACCACTACCACTATATCACGTGGGTGATTTGTTTACATTTTTTAAATACCTAAAAGTTTAGACTATAGAGGGTTCCACAAGACGCGACTTGTTTATACCTCTCCCAGAGCCTCTATTCCACTTGCTAAACTCAAATTGCCTTTGAAAAGTTACCGTAAAGCTTTAACGTAAATAAGAGCTACCGTATCGTTGACAATACTATAACATGTCAAAGGCAATATGGTTTTATGCAATAGAATAGAGGCCTACTCCTACTATACTCAGCATAGGAATCATTATGAAACTGTCCTACTTAGTCACGGTAGAGTTCGAACTCTCGCCATTTTATGATAGTACTATGTACACTGACCTATAACAATTGTTACGAATAAATTATTTCATTTCATTTCCAGCGGTATCGTTAGCCGTATCGGTAGCCAACCACGGACCAAGTAAATCTTAAAAAGTAAGTCTCTTTACACGACAGCACAAACAAGGAGTGTAATGTTTTCAGGGTTCATGTATGTCACAGACCACTTACCCTATAGACTCCGCTTCGGAACAGTTTGTCTAGTATCTCATTAAGCCAAAATGGCGGGGCGCGGGGGGCGGAAAGTGCACCGTGATTGGCTAGTTCAAAGTCAACGAATAATCAAGTGTGCGCGTCGTGGTGCGCGCCAATAGAACCATGCCAACCAATTAGTGTTCTGTGAGCATAAGCATGGCTTACGGGGGCGCCGTTGTATGCGGAGTCTATAGGGTAAGTGGTCTGTGATGTATGTACATACGATTCTTTATTCCATCATAACTTCTAAACGCCTGAGCCGTTTTAGATGTGTGTGGAACCTAAACTGTTAAAATTGAAATAACAACAATGGCAAAATGATAATTATTAACCTATGTAGGTAAATCGACGACAACATAAAAAATGCAGTCTGATTTTTAAAATTTGCTTTTATTTAGTTGTCCTAATAGCCTACTACCTACCTACTAGTACCTACTAGTGCAGCCCAGAGCCCCAGACACACCGACTGTCCATCAAGTCGGTATTATTTATTGACTCGATGTTTTTTTAGTTAACGACAGATATTTATGTGGCCAGTGCGAATATTTGTTCCTGAGTCATAGATGTTTTCTATTTATTTAAGTCTGTATCTCTCTATATAAGTATTTATATCGTTGCCTAGTACCCATAGGTCAAGCATTTAACTTACCTTGGGGCTATGTCAATTAGTGAGACATTGTCCCCTGTTTACTTTATTTAATTGATTTATTAAAGTCCGGACTTCAAAAGACTACATTGTACAGTTGCCTGCAGTATAATTTTACAATCTGTTTAAAAATATCACGGAATGTTGCATTTTTAAGCGACTTAACTACAAAGCGTACAATGTGTCATTTAAATGTCTAAGAAGTAGGGTAATGTTTATGATCTTTATGTATGCATGGTTCATTGTTCCATCGTGAAGGCGGAACCGATGGCCCGATTCCGATATCGATAGCCGATCCGCCTTAGCGTCACGAGACTCACGAGTGTCGTTGGTTCCTCAAGTTAAAAACAAAATGCGTGATGGAATATTTTTTATCTAATAATGGTGTGGATTGGGGGAGGCCTTTGTCCAGCGGCGGACTCATACGGGCTGATAAAGATGAGGATAATGGACAATGGTGCCTAATATTTGTTTAAAAATATCATTTCCATCTGAACGAAACCCGAAACTCGACGGACCCATTAGTGACAGTTGAGGAATGCCTTCGGCCGCCTTTTGTTTCCATCATCATATTCATCATACCAGTTCGACGGTGCCATAATAATATTGTAGTATTGTCATCAGAACTTATGAATAGAAGTAGGTGCAAATCGACTTCCAAAATTTGTTTAAGTAAAGCTAATAATAGAGTTATAAAAATCCGTCATAATCCATAATATTGTTTGCAAATAAACAGTTTTAAACGTTGACGTGTCTCCGTTGAAGAAGCTCAAACAACTAACATTGCTGCTTCGAACCCTGAATGATCAGGGACCGTAATTTTAAATATGATATAGTCTAGTTGATTGAGATTTTTAAACATAAATCATTAATTATTCATTCGTTTTATAAATCCATAACTATGAAGATTGCGACAGTCTTATGTTTTTGTTTAGCAATAAAAAATCCGATCCCTATGGTTCCCACGAACTATAGCACTTTACAAAGACAGTGACGGCTACTGAAGACTGCTTTATACTTTTTCACCACAACATTAGATTTCCTTAAACTTTCACAATATTTACAAATATTTGTGGTTCAACTTACGGGATAATAAATACCTACAATTAATATGAGTCAGGTAGGATATGGAGAACTGGTGAAGTATTTATGAAAACGTCTGTAAAACCCATAACCACGGAATCAATAATTTTGATATTGATTTTAATTTTAATTACAATAAATATTTGGAACAGGTAATATAACCCGTAATCATTATGTTTAACTACAAATATCACGACACTACTTCCTCGTAATAATAGCCTTTATTAGACATTGTTTTGTTTACAACGTTAACTAGCTACGAGAGAACAAAGTCCGTCTTCGACCGACCTTGACCAAGAATTAAACATTTGCGTCAGCAATTGAACTAAATTAGAGCATACTCGTACAAGCTAGCACTTAAGTTTACTTACAAGCTTATTTTTTCACTAAATAGCACTCTACTACCTCGAACTAACTTTGTTTCGACTTTATTCCAAGAACCCAAATAAAGGTCATCAATCATGGACTTGAACAGTAGATCAGTGATTATTGTAAAGTTATAATGGACGGTAAATCAGCCGTCCAACTGATTAAAACATTGCATTGAAATATGCCGATTCATGATAAGAAAACAGCGACAGATTGTTTGCCTGCAGCTAGGTAGAGAGCGTACAGAGCAAAGTCATCTAGAAAAGCGATGAATACATTAAAATGTTTTTTTTTGTTTAATTAAAGTTTCTAGAATACATTCGGTGCAAATTGTGTTGAGACAACATCAATTTCAAACACGGCCTCTATTCAACTCGGTAAAACCATATTGACTTTGACATGTTATGGTATGATTTTTAGCCGCCATTATTGTTAAGTAAATAAGAGGTATCATATCAATACGGAAACAACACAACTTTTATCCAAAATCATTGATAATTTTACCAAGAAGCTGTAAAATTTAATTCTGCTGTTTCATTTCATTAAGATTACCTTCGAGTAGTAAAATAAGTGTTTTTTTACTCCAGTCGAGTTTTATTTAAATTCTTATAACAGCTCTAATAAAGTTGACATTAAGGTTTGTTTCAATAGAACTTGCCAACAATGTAAACAAACCTTGTACTCAAAATGTCTAAATAATGTGCTATTTAATCAATTCTTTCCACATCGTTATCCCAAACCATTAAAAGAATAAAATAGTGCTAGAATATGGATATATCATTGAATGTTTTGTTTACATTGTTGGCAAGTTCTATTGACACAAACCTTACGATACCATGTCAATTAAAAGCAATATGGTTTTACCGTGTAAAATACAAGAGCCCCAGATAACGGTCAGGGGTTTAGGACTGATTTTTCAATCTCCAGATAACACTATCTATCAGGTCAATTGTAGCTCTGTCCTCATCTTTCTTATGACATTTTTAAAGTTAGAAACTCTAACTCGCTTTTTCGATCGAACGAGCTCACGACGATTGATAAGACTTACTTAACGTAGGTCGTAAGGATTACCCAGCGGGATGTGCTCACAACTCTGTCAAGTCAAGGCCGTCATAAACTTTGAAGGACCAAGGCTAAAACATGCACAAACACGTAGTTCTTACGCGCTTCGGGGTCATGCAAGGCTAGTCGATGAGGTCGTCGACTATGTACTTTTCAACTTTCATACCATGTTTATTCTAGGATAAAGACCCAAGAAAGTATAGGTACCCTGAACCACCATAGACCCGTGTCACCGTAACGTTATAATTCAAGTCGTAAGAAGTGTCGAACAAATTGTTTTATAATATCATATCACTGTGACACCGTTCTATGGTGGTTCAGGGTATTTGGCCGTTAGCATCTACTCAATAAAACCACCGCAATCATTTAAAATACAAAGTTTTTTTAGTGAATTCCGGGTTCATAAGCGATAACATTATACGAAAGATTTCCACGAGCCGTGGTTTCATCGCTCGGCCATTGTTACGAATGGCGTGCCGACGTGGGAATCCTTTAATGTCGCGGCAATATCTAGTTTCTCATCAATCACGAGCTATTGCGGACAATTGATGTTGATTCTGCCTCCAATCGACACCATGCCGGGCGAAGTCCACGACGTGTAAGCGAACGACCTCTGTTGGTACAGAGTAACGGACCATTTAGTGCAAAAACTGCCGTAATTACGATGGTTTACTGCAATAGTAGTCGAAGCATTCTATACGCTATTGGTAACCACATTAAAATTGAATTTGCTTATACATTTAAAATATTTAGTTTTGAAGTAAATTCCGGGTTCAAAAGCAGCAAGCAAAAGAAAGAAGAAAATGTCTAGATAGGGAACTCTATGTTTTTTTAAGTCGTAGAATACTGCGTATATTCTTGTGAAAATAAAATAACAGTATGGAAGGATTAATATGGATAATCGAACCTAAAGTAAAATTACTCTTTCCACCGAAACGACTACCGCGAAAATATGCAACAATTACAGTTTACACAGGTTTTTTTTTTGTGTCCTGTGTGGCAATCTCCGACTCTATTCCAATTCTTTTACCTTAATTATTTTTTGTAATCATATTTTTAACGTTAGTATTTAGTCATGTCATGACTTGCGGTTTGTGTTTGTATTTGAGAGTGGTAAACTTCAGCAATATAATTACGAGCACATAAGCAGTTTAAAGCAAAGTGAAACAAAGATCCTGACTTTTGACCCGACTGCCCGAAGGACTCTGGCTTTTAATTACTTTAATCATAGGTATTCTTAATGACCATTAGGAATAGAAATGCTAGTTAGCGTAATGCATTTTGGCAAGGGCCTCTGACTTTTTTAAACGGCACGTATTCATTATCTCATTATATAGTCATTTAGTGGTGGTATATTAGAATACAAATGGCGTATTTTCATTTGTCGATCATAATCTGGTTTTTAGGACAAGAAAATAACACAATGTATTTATTTATAATATTTGTGCATTTTAGGGTTCCGTAAAGGAACCCTTATAGTTTCACCACGTCCGTCCGTCTTGGTTTAACTCAGACACTCGTGGTATTACAAAGTTGTAATTTGGAAAACTTATACATACAGGTATTATTAGACAGCTCTTGAAATAGAATAATGCTATTTTTAAATTTGAGGGACCGTATACGAAATACAGAACTCGAAAAGTGTAATTTTCGCTAGAGTTACGAGTCAGGACTAAGTAGATTTGACTTTACTGGTTCCTGAGATACAAACGGCTAAAGTATTTATTTATACCTACTAAAAATCATCTAATACAGCACCAAATAACTTTAAATTGAAGATTCGTTTATATATTTGTTATTATTGGGGATAGCTTGCTCTTGCCCGGTTTTAAATATATACCTTCGGTAAGGACCGCAACGAGTGAACGAGTGAACGCCTTATATACGTTTGATCGTTCGACAGAAGCCCTGCTGTCTAATTGAGATTGCACACGCTAAAATGTGTTTTGTACGCTCTGACGGGTCTACTTAAACTCACCGGTTTGTTTATGCTGCGACGCGCTGACTGGTTCACTCGTTCGACCGACTGAACACCATTTTCAAGAGAATAACATAACTGAAACTACCGACGTAATGTTAACGCGCGTCACTTGATTGTTTTAATAGATAGGTATTGATGTGCGTACTCATTACATTCAACTTAGTAATAGAAACAAAATAATCAAATAACATGTATTGGCCAATCGAGTGTAAGTAAATTAGCCCCATGGAAAAATGTTATTATGTAATTTTTGTACCGCGGAATTGTATCGTTTTGGCAGTATGTGTCTGGTGCGCGTGCACACATCGTGACGTCACACGCCGTACACAATGCCATATGGAACACGTTTAATTGGTTAGGTAGATGAAAACGTGTTCGGGCGTTTACGTTTGTGATGTGACGATGCTAATCGTAATCGAAGGCGATACATGAAACTTTGTCAAAAACATGATCAAAGCAGAACATTAAATTAAATTGTCTTGGTTTTTTTTCCTTTTGCCACGAATTATAAAAATAATTAAATTTATTGTTTTTTAGGGTTCTGAACCTCGAAAGGAAAAAGCAGAAACCTTATAGGATCACTGTATGGTCCGTCCGTCCGTCCGTCCGTCCGTCCGTCTGACAATACCCTTTTTCTCAGGAATGCGCGGAGGTGATCCTCAAATATCGAATACTTGGAGTTGTGAAAAAATTAAACTTCTAAGCCATTACAATCAAAAGATACAGCCGTTTATGCCGCAAATTTACGAAACTCGCACGGGAATCTAAACCTACAGGGACTCAGAATCTTGAAAATTGATAAATTTGCGAAAACCGTACATTTTTAGATAGGTACATCACATAATACAAAATATTTTTAATAATTTTAAAGTTACTACCCCTTTCCTCATCAACGCGTAGAGGTATTAAATTGAAATTCATATCAAATACTCATGTCTATAATACCTTTAAGCTGTAACAGAATCAAAATATGTCAACGCAATCAAAAGAAACAGCAATTTAAGCCGCATATTTTCAAACTCGTAACTACTAGCAAGTGGATCAAAACCTAAAGGGTACTTCCAGTCGATCTAGAATCCTGAAGTTTGGCATGAAGCAATGTTTTATAGCACAGGAAAAGTTTCGAAATCCTTAAATGTTTAGTAACATCACATATTTTAAGTCGTTTGTCGTGATGGGTGAACTTTTACTTATTTACCTAAAGGTTTGTACGGAACCCTCGGTACGCGAGTTCGACTCGCACTTGGCCGGTTTTTTTTTATTCGTGTAGTTTAAGACCTCTTAGTAAAATGGATCTTTACGAGTATGGTGAACAAAATGTATTGTCGACTTATCCACTTTTTCAACTTATTGCATTGTAATAAGGCTCTTTGTAGACGAATGTACCAATAAGATAATTCAAGTTTCACTAAGTCGTTATTATTAATTTATATATTAAAAATAAATGCATCTACTGTAGATACGCATTCTTATGCAACACGAATACACAATGATAGTACTAAATTCAGAGTCAATTTAGTAACCACTAGCTACCACGGTAATTAAATACACCTAAGCTTGTGTAAAGGTTGCCTCATAAAAAATACAAGTGGCGTAACGGCTGGAGTCGAAATAATAAAATAATCCTACTGATATTTAAAATGCGAAAGTGTGTGTGTGTATGTTTGTTACTCCTTCACGCTGTAACGGCTAGACGGATTTGGATGTAATTTGGATTTGAGATAGCTTATACACTAGATTAACACATAGGCTACTTTTTATCCCGGTAAATTTAAAAGTTCCCGAGGGAATAACGGCAATCGAAACCTACACGGACGAAGTCGCGGGCAGAAACTAGTATTTATTATATACGATAGGGGGGTGTAATTGGGCAGCGTAAGGGTTTAGAGAGCCAAGTCAACACCAGTATTAGCTGTACGATAGAAGACATTTATAACAGTTCTGCCTTAGCTTCTAGCTTATATACGATAGGGTTGTCGCTGACACAAGCAATATGCGTTAAATTAGCCGTAAACTATTCTGCCCTGCTACACAAAAAAGGCACATCTGTTATATGAGGTGTATTGCAATTCCAACCTTATTATAACCCATGAGAGTTTAATATGTTTCTACAAATTAATTGCTCTTGTGCCTTTTCTCCGTGTTTTTTTCTAGAATCAAATACTTAAACGTGTCGACCTCGTGTACCTCGTTTTCATCAACTAGCTGTCGCCCGCGTGTAGAAGTAATTTATCGCTATTCGCGGTAAAAACGTTTTTTTAACTTAAATGTACCCTATATCCTTTCTCGGGGTTCAAGCTATCTCCTTGCCAAATTTCATTGAGATCGATTAATTGGTTCAGCCGTGAAAGCGTAACAAATAAACAAAGTTACTTTCACATTTAGGCGGACTTGCGCGGACCAGAGTTAGCCCTTAACCCAGAGTTAAGCGTCTACTTTTGTACGTAGTTTGCCGCCTAACCTCGGGTTAAGACGCTAACTCTGGTCCACGCAAGTGGGCCTTATAATAGTAGTATGGAACTAAGGATGTCCCAATTCTTTTGCATAATTAGCGTAGTGAGGTACTCGTATTACGTTACTTTTTTTTGCTAAATTTTATTTTCAGTTATTTTTTTAACTACTAATTCTATGCTCAAAACCCAGACTTAATATATAGTTTTTTTTTAAACTGATTACTTTTACTCATGAAACCTTCAAACGCGAAGCCTCTGCTCACTTATCAGCGAGACTGAAGAGTAAATAATATTTTATGAGGTTAATGATATGAGCCAGACAGTCGAATGAATATCGTATAGTAAAATTAGTAAAGCGTTGTCAGCTAGTTTGATTTTAGTCATCATTTACCATCATAGTGATTCTGTCACCGACGGTCGGACGGACGGACGAGTGAATGTCCAAGCGGCGGTTTAAGTAGTCCCGTCAGTGCGAACAAAACATATTTTAGCGGGTGCATTTTCGATTTAGCAGCTTGGTTTCTGCCGATGGATCGAACGTATAAGGCTGCTTAATTGAAAATGCACGCGCTAAAATGTGTTTTGTTCGCTCTGACGGGACTACCTAAACTCGCCGCTTGGACATTCACTCGTCCGTCGGACCGACCGTCGTTGTTCAGAGAATCACAATGGTGACATACGAGTAGAAGTCAATTGGTCCAGAGTAAAAAAAACATGAATGTGCATCTCAATCTTTAGTAACGTTTATTTTAAATGTTTATGTTAATACGTTGTAAAACTAAATGGTAAAAAACCGACCAACTACGAGTCGGACTCACACGCGAAGGCTTGATGAAATAATCACGTTTCTTGTACGAGAACCCCTTTTAATTTGTAACTATATTATTTTTATTTTGTTGTTGTTATTGCCGCTACAGTAAAAACTCTGTGGAATTTTTTAGTGTCTAGCTATTACGGTTCATGAGATACAGCCCACTGACAAACAGCGGACAGACGGACGGACAGCCAAGGATTAGTAATAGGGTCCCGTTGGCATCCTGCCAATCTCGCCAATTTGAACAATAATTTTGGTAGTAGATAATAATTTTGGTGGTGTTACCTAGACAAAAAATAACATGTCACCCAGTTCTGTAGTTGATTTATATTTTATCCTCCGAAAGGCTTATTTAAGTAGGTAATATTATCTACAATTTGAAATATTAATTGGACCTACATCCATAACAAATCAGTCAAATTAATTGCAACTTATAATAGATCCGTGTTGATATTGGCAATGCCTAAGTGACATACATACAAAGTAGTCAAACACGTTGCATTCTTTAAATAGAGAGTGTTCTAAAAATAATGATCTAACGTTATTGAGAAACATACAAGCAACTGGAAAGAGGTAATATAATCGTTCATAAAACATACTGGGGTGTTATTCTCTCAAAAACAACGGACTGTCGGGCGCACGAGCAAAATCGCAGCGGCGAGTTTTAGTAGTCCAGTCCGAGCGAATAAAACACATTTTAGAGCGTGATTTTCAATTAAGCAGCCTTATACGTTCGATCCATCGGCAGAAACCATGCTGCTAAATTGAAAATGCACGCGCTAAAATATGTTTTGTTCGCACTGACGGGACTACTTAAACTTGCCGCTTGGACATTCACTCGTTCGTCCATCCGACCGTCGTTGTTGAGAGAATCACTACCCTGCAGACTATTAGGCTTAAATTAAAAATAAACATGGTAGCAATATAAATGCTTCGAATTTCAACTAAAATACGTTAAAAATTTGCACGTTTCTTACTAACACTTAGTTGTGGTCGCACAATCCAAAGAGAGACCTATAAGGAAAGACGGTAGGTCTTTCTTCAATAGTTAAAATCATATAACGTGTGTACGTTTCGCTGTCTTGAAATATAGATCTTAAGGGTCTTAACAAGTTGATTCTAAGAAAGCTGGCGACTATATCGATAATTTCGGTAATCGTTCACGTACACGAAATGCCAATTGGCTAGCCTCACAGATCAACATATCGCCATTTGAGGAGTCAAGCACCCTTATTACGCAACTAACGATAAATCATACTAGGAACTTACATATAAATTATATTCAGTGCCATTACTCACCTCATCTAATAAAAACAGGATTGATGCTACAGCGCGGACGTGGCGGTTGAACCTTAACTCTAAATACTGCAACAAAAAAAAACCTGTTGGTGTATTTATATTTATACTTGGGCACTTATGCACAACAAGGTCAACAAGGTCAAAACGCACAAGTTGACAACGATTTTTATGCGTGCAACTACGTGATATTTTTTGATTCCAATTTTTTCAGGACATTTTCAGTTTTCTGGGATGGTAAGTGTCATGTAGGTGTATTTTATGTATAATTATTTTTCTTCAATCATCCAAAGATGCATCATTTTAAGAACAAACTTTAGCGTTCAGATTCAATGTAAATCCAATACAGTTCTTATAATAACGGGTGTCCCAAAATTTACACATGATTTAAATGAAATAGAAAACACATTGTTTTTTGTTTTTAATGTATTTTTTTTAACATTAATTAAATAGGATAGGGTTATGTATGAAATAGCATATCGGGCAAATGTCCACCACGGCTTGCTGGCACATACGAGTACGAATTATTTTAATGAAATTTTCCGTGACCATTTTGCACAAATGTGGCTGAATTTCGTAATGCAGAGTTGAACCTCCTCCCTTAATGCGTTAGTGGTTTGTGGCCTATTGGCATTGACCTTAGACTTCAAATAACCCTATAGAAAGAAATAAGTTTATCCAGCTTTCTTGAATTTTCAATTGCTCTCTTCACAGTTGTCAAAGTTAAATCAATATATAGACTATAATGTTTGTAAGAAATTTGTGAACTGTAATCCCATTTTTATTGTTCAACAATTAAATGCGTTTTTCTCTCGTGTAGTGTTCCTTTTTAATAACCTTTAACTGTCAGCTGTCCAACTGTTTTAATTTTTTAAGGGTTCAATACTAATCCGTACAAAAGGAGGCCAATTCAAATCTTGCATAAATTTTGGATCGCCCAATATATTGTCAAATCATGCAGTAGAGATTGTAAATCAACAGTTTTATTTTGCATCATGGAAACAATCTTGATAGTAAAATTATGATAAAAAATCAACAAGACGACATACTGTTTTTGCTTTCGATATCAATTTCCGCCTACGGCAACCTGTCGGCCTTTCTCCGCGAACTTGATTATGACGGATTGCCTAATGCACCGATAACGGCGAAGAGCATGTTACACCTGAGAGATAGATCGTAGAAGGATTTTAATGGTTGTTTAGATTTCACCAAATGACAGATGATTACAGTAAAATGACTTTTACCACCTATTATTTTGACATTTACTTTCTGTACAAAATAAGTACTACCCGTAAGTTTAGGTTGATTGTTTTGCGCAATCTCAGCATAAATATGATAGGTACCTCGATGAAAGACTTTTAAGTTTAACTTTTTGCGGAACTGTATCTACTGCCTTGTTTGAAATTAAGATTTACTTGGTTTGGAAGAAATAGACGAAAATGTAACGGGAAACTAATGTTAACTTAATAAAAAAAACTGCAGGTAGGTAGGTATAGTGGACGAACTATAATTTGCACCGATTCGTCATAGAAGCGTTACGTCAAATCGATGCAAATTATATTTCGTCAACATACCTACTGATTGTTAATAGCGATCGGCAATCTTCTAATTCTAATTTATATTAACGGCTTCACTTGTGTTGTATTTCCCCGGTGTATTTCGCTAATGGAGTTTGTAGACACTCCGATGGACTTATTTAAGAAATAAGTGCATGGATATCACACGCGAGATGCGAGGAAAATTATTCGATAAAAGAGTATTTTCTGGACTAAACAGAAGGGTTAGCTCCACGGGCTTCTGTGAATCTGCAATCTCATTTTTTCTTTAAAACACGAGTGGCAAATATACTGTCAGCTGTGAGTATTATATCTACACTAATATTATATAGCGGAAATATTTGTATTTTTGTCTGTGTGTACATATGTTTGTAATGAATCATTGGAAAACTTAAAAAGTTGCCTGAGTCATCTGAAAACCAGTTTAGGGCAAATGAAAAATTTGACAAAGGATGTGTTACCACAAACGTTGTTAGGGTTTCCGAGGGACACCCAGTTAAGCACTATAGGTAGATAGACCTAGTTGGTTACCACGAGTCACTAAATTCGAAACTTCGAGTGCCGAGTCCCTGTCATGCGTGACTAGTGGCTAAATTGTGAGAAAGGGATGGAGCTGACGTAACTTCGAAGTTCGAATTTAAAGTAAGGCCTCTGTAGCTTACTTCATACGAGGACGACAGCCGCAACGTGCAGAACACTGGCAAGTAGACGATCGCCACGATGACGCAGCTCATGGACACGCCGATGATCACCATCCAGTACTGCGTGCCGTAGTTGTAGATCTCCGCCGGCGTGCCCAGGATGGTTACCCCTGACACGTAACTGTTGGATACATCATTATATTAATTATTTATTTATTATTTCTTAAAGAACTTATTTCAACTGTGACATTGATAGTGTTTGAGAAAAAGTAAACCAGACAGAAAGAAGGACATCAGGGGACAAAACTACGGAGGGAGATATAGGGTTGGTCATACACGATCAACATCGTATGTTAGAGCGAGACGCGCGTCGTGTACCTAACATTAGTACTATTTGTATACTAGTTTGACCAAGCAACAATCAGCCATGAATATTTAAAAGAACAAGACCCATAGACATTCGAATTCTCAAGACTACAAACTCAATGTGTTTAAGAGATGCCTTCCTTGGAGGAGGCAGGCAAACGTAGGGATTTAATGGCTTGCATTTGTCAGCCTAGTCTGAGAAAGGCACCCAAGCATGAATTTTAGATTAACATATATTTTTTAATTAATTTGCCTAGGAACTGTCACAAGCGTTAATTTAAGACTCATTTTAAGAAAAACATGCTTGAAGATGTCATTAGAGGTGTCAAGTCATTTGTAACTTTTAGGAAACTCAACCTTATTGTTGTAGAATGTCAGATTGACTTTGGACCTAAGGTTGGTACCAAATTAAATCCCGTGACTGTACACAGTAGATATATTAAGAGTGTTTTTAAAATTCGCCAACAAATTGTTACCGCAGTTTGGCGAAGTGTTTTGTACAAAAAGTATACTTTATCAGGAAAATAAATGAAAAAAAAGAATGAAATCTGATGAGTGAATGCCTCTATGCTAGAAATTTTACCGGTGAAATATATCCTCACCGGAACATAACAATGCAAACTGACTGATAAGATAACATAACTGGCGGAAGGTTAAAGATTATGGTAGCGATCCGGACGGACCCAGCACAACAGCACTGAGTCATTTTATCCCTAGACACAAACAGTTATTTATAGAGCATGTGAAGTGAAAAAAAACATCAACAGCGTCCTCTCCTAATGCTATCAATAAGATAACGAACTGTAAATATTTCCATGGAAAAAATTACTTCGTAGACGAGGACGTTACGAGGTATTATGTCCGCGTACCGAGTGGAATGTTTTAACCGCCACCAGGAACTGGGTAAGGGCCTGTCCACGTACTATTTATTTATTTATTGGAAAACAAACAGCTTACATATTACAAAAAATATAAAGTAATATGGATAATACATGAGCCAAAACAGTAACTATAATAATACTACGCCACAGATTGTAATAATATACAAGTTACTATAAGTTAGCCTCGGTGCCGTGGAGTAGAGAGAAACATTGCCGTGTCCGTAATATAAATTAAGGTGCGGTGCCGCGTCGTACAACGATATGTGGACAGGGCGTTATTCCTACAGATGGTATAATAATATTTACTTAACGTTTCTTCTGTTTTTACAATCACATAGGCATCCGCTTAACCGACTCTAAGCACAGTTTTGGCCTGAATCAGTGCAATTAAAACATGTAACTATAGAAAACTCTGAGTAGATCTATTTAAAAAAAAAATTATTTCTCATAAATGGCGTAGGTAAAAAGATCAAGAAAAATATGGGTAGCATTATGTGTTAACATTAATAATATAAACATAATTTGACGTCACTTATAAATTGCCGAATTTCTATATATTTTAAGTAGGTTACTCGTAAAGGCGGAGCGAGATTAAAATCGCAGGATTTGCATATTCTTTATTTTATGGCATGGAGAAGACTAACGAGCACACAGGCCACCTGATAGCAAGTGGACTCTGAAGCCCAAAGACAAAGGCAATCTCAGGATTGCAATCTTACGATGACAATCTCAAGACTGAAAATGCGTTGCCATGCCAACCCTGAGGACCTAGATGGAATGCCTCTATGCTAGTAATTTCACCGTTTAAGGGAACATAACAATGCAGCACTGCTGCGTGGTAGTAGGTTAAAGGACAAGATGGTGGGACTGATCCGGGTGGACCCTGCACACGGACCTACCACAACAAAAAAAATCCAATCACTAATTTCCCATCATAAGCAGCAACGTATTAGGTAGCTACCTAGGTACGAGTCGCACCGCACTCAGCTGGTACATACAATATCACTGCGTAATTATTTTTTTCGTGTTTATAACTAAATGTGTAATCAAGCAATTACACCTGTTTCATTTTCTTTTAGTACACATTTACGAGTACGAATCAATATCAAACATTTACTCTGTTTATTAAACAGATAAGTTCTCATAGTTACCTACTAAGCTAGTAGTTTAATTTGCTGTTCTACTTCTCAGCGGGCCTACTATGGGTGCGTCTATAGGTATATCGCGTGTCAAATATGGATAAAGCATCCGTCACTCTCGTCTTATTTACGTGTCAGAAGGTGACGGATGCCTTATCCAAACTTTATCACGCAACTTTATCACGCGATAAACGCAGCCATATTAGGGCCCCAGGATGCGAAAACGAGGACAAGGCACCTACCATGGGGCCATATACGAGTAGTTATAAATGTTCAGAATGCTCCACTTGAGCGCACAGCGTCCACACCGCCGCATGATAAAATTTCCAGACTTCTACATACTATCACTGTAAGCGAAAATTTCAGCTATCCACCAGTGTTCGTCGCCGCAAGCACAGGCCGACCAACCCCTCCGTACCAACCCCTTAAACCACCCAAAATATCACAGACGTATCTCTTCTATCAGGGTTTGAACGTTACCTGGCTTTGAGCGACATGGCCAACAGGCTTCGGTGATTAGTAAGTGAGGATAAAACCGTTTAAAAAAAATATCCTGGCTATAAGTGACATGGCGACAGGCCTAGAGCTCATGGAGTTAAGTCCATCAGCTTCAGGCCAGCAGGAAGCCCGGGATCTCCACGAGGGTTCTCCTTAATGAGCTCAGGAACTCACTCAAAGATCTCGGACGCCTGTGAAGATAAGAAGTTTGGAAGTTACCTGGCTATAAGCGACATGGCAACAGGCCCGGTGCTCATGGCCTTGCCCCCCAGCAGGTAGTCCCGTACGTCGACGAGCGTGCGCCGGCGCGAGCCCACCGCGCTGTACCACATGCCGCCCGCGCACGACGCCGCGCACAGGATGCCGAACGCCACGTAGTCGCCCGTGCCGAAGCCGCCCTCTTTCATCGTAAACGGCATCTTGGACTATTCTACTGCAACAAAAGTAAAAACCTCATGGTAATTTAAGCTTATGTATCGTACTAAAAAATGCGAACGCTTATGTGTTTGTTTCTTACTCCTTCACGGTGCAACGGCTTGGATGTAATTTGAAATCGAAATATTCTATACCCTAGATAAACACAAATGCTACTTTCATCCCGGAATATTGAAAAGTACCAGAAGGAATAAAGATAATCGCCGAAAGTCGCCGGCAGAAGCTAATGTAATATAATGATTAGTGTTGTCCTTGTTTAGGGTTGGTTTTGACACATCGAGTATTTATAGTCGCGCCGCTCTAAGAGACCCAATTTGACTGCTGTCAATACAAAATATGTTTGAGGCATGTTTTGGGTCATATTTTGTACTGTGTTATGCCATAGTGGTGTTGTAATGTTATTTTAACAGTAAAAGCAAGTTCGCTCGATTGAACTGACCCGGCACTAGAATCGCGACGCGGTTCGTGTCAACTATCTGTACCGTATGTAGTAGGAGTGGGAGGTAAAAAATATACCAAATTCTAGTCTCTTCGAATGACATACAGTCGAGTTCATAAATATGTGTACACTTTAGTACCTTATTTACCTAACTTAGTTAAAAAAAAAATACAAAAAGATATTCAAAATTTGAGCACGGATTTGTGGCTAAACATAAAAAGCATAAAAGTCATGGACACAAATCGACTGAAAAACTTTCATTTGTGACGTGTTAAGCTTGCCTACGAAAGCCATTATGCCTGGTGAAGATTTGTTTCTACGGCTTGGATATTTTCCTATGTACCTATATCGTAACGAGTTGTAGGTATACGGGCCCTAAGAAAATGACACTAAAATCAATTTATATATAGCAATAAAATGTATACCTAGTCAGCTTACTGAGTATTGGCTAGGGTTCCGTAGTCAACAAGAAACCCTTAAGTATAGTTTCGCCATGTCCGTCTGAGCGCGGTTTAAGTCAAGAAACTCTTGGTAAAGCTGTAATTTGGCACAGTTTTACATTGAAAATATGCCGAAAACTGTTAAATATAATTTTTCAAAAAAAAAAATCCGTTGTGACAAAAGGTTTTTTTTTACATTATGACATTGAATGAGGCATCATTGGATAACACTTGAAAATCACTATGTACTTACATGCTATTACCATTTTTTTACTATTAACCGTTATTTACCGTTTAGGAAATATTGAAGTCAAGTGTAATTTTCGCTAGATTCTTAGAGCATCTAAGAAATTACAACAGGAATTTCTACTTATGTATCAAAAAACCTGATAGAAAAAATATTTTGAGTAAAAACATATCAACGTTTTTAATACAATTATTGCGCTGTATCTCATATACGAGTACACTTTTTTAATACGTTTGGCATTACTAGGCTAAAATTCATACAAAATCACGAAACGCAGAGCAGTTTTTTTTACTACTTTACATGTGTATCTATTGTATGAATATTTTGAAAAATTGTTTGAAGGTTGTCTAAGTTTTCGGGGTCACTCAGATAGTATTTATACCCATCTCAATTTTTTAGTTAAAACATTAATAACATTAATTAAAATTTAAATATTTATTGTCGATACTTTGTTTCAAAATATTTCTCAGCACTGTTACTGCAAGTAAACATGGTTTATCAACGCAGCGCAGGAAGGCAAGACGCTTCTCACGGAATCATGCCGTTACATTCGGCTTTATATCTCCAAAAGTATTAATCAATGCGATGCCTGTAATATATAGGTAAAACCGTTAGTGTATACACTTTATGTAGTCAGTATTAATATCATTAAAATGAAGTCAAACGAAATTCACGTCTCGTACCAATAGTGACTTTGCGTATGAGAAGCACGGAGATCATCTCGCAGTCCCACCCCCGGCTAATTTACCACATTCGGTGCCGCATTGAACGTGATAATCGGTTAAAACTCACGATTATCAGCCGGTCTCAGCAGCAGCGCCGACGTGTGCGCACTTATCCCCTGATGTAGGACTACTTAAGACTTGCAATGAGTCCGAAACATGGTGGTCCGGGATCCTCAGGGCTGATAATCCAAATTTTCAACAGTTTTTTTTAATTATTGTAAATCATGTCTCACGTAGAAAACATTAAATCTTCTTCTTTCCGCGGTTATTTTTGTTTACCTCTTGTTGACATACGATGGCTTTTGACGTGTAACAATGAAGTGTTACCGTTGCCAGTATAAGAAATATCTACCAATTAAATCTACGAAAAATGGCGAGAATCTTTATCTCAGTGAGATCTTTATCGTTCTTTATCGTTATCTCCCTCCCATGACATCTTTGCCATACCATACATTTGCCATAATTACTAATTTTTCATAAGTTCATAACACAACGTTAATTTAGTGACATTTTATTTCAAGAAATCATAAATGAATACATTCTATTTATGTTTGCGAATACGATGCGGATCTATACATAAGTAAGCTGTTGCTCGCGACTCCGCGTAGAAGTTAGCTATCGCTATTCCTTCGGGAAAAAAATATTTTTTTGGGTTAAAAGTAGCCTACGTTCTATTCGAGACTACGAGTATGATCTGTCTCTGTGTCAAATTTCATCCAGATCCTTTCAGCCGCTCTGGCGTGATTGAGTATCAAACGTCCAAACTTACACATTTATAATATTAGTTAATAAGATTTTTAATTCCTATATACCTAAGAATGTTTAATTTAAATCAAATCCACCCATAGTACAAGATTAGTCTAAGACTACTCAACTAGTTCAACCTCCTGATATTTTTGAATTTAATATGTTTTATTAATAACAGATTTTGCATGGAGATAGACACTTCATCAGGTAAATTTTTGAAGGCAAGTTTTTACATCATACTTAAAGGTGTTTTTATTTTGTTTTTTTTTCATGTTAATTATTATTTGATCAAGGTTACAGGTTGATTTGGCACCGTCGATTTAAAAATAGTTAAATATTGATTAAAAATCCGGGCAAGAGCATGTTGGACCGCTCAGTGTAGGGTTCCGAAGCCGTTATTCAAACACAAAAAAACTCAAAAATTAACATGTATGAACTAGTTTTCTATTTAAAGTTATTTGGTCCTGCCTTAGATGATTTTTAGTATTATCATTAAATTCGCCAAATAAGTAAGAGTATTTCAAGATTTTATTTTACCACTTTGTTCGTGTGACTAATATACATACGAGTATACATATTCATCCCAAATTACAGCTATCTAGTATTAAGAGTCTCTGAGCTAGGCTAGGACAGACGGACATGGCGAAACTATAAGGGTTCCTAATTTAACTACGTGCGTAGAAAATCATTGTCAAATTATATATTACAACCTGATTTAAAACTATAATCGCGAATATATTCTATAAGAAATGCATTTACAAGTTTCATCTAAGCATTTCTGAAAAAGTTTGTATGTACGTGAATACCATTACTTAATTTTCCTATTACATTACTTACCAATTTTTTAAGTAATTTTCATCAAATTACACTTGAATATCATTTAAAGAAAATCGTAGTAACAAAATATGAAAAATCTAGTGCTTATGTAAAAATAAAAAAAAGATAAAATGTAGCACCTTTCACCGGAGTTTAGTTTTACGCATTTAACTTGATGAATTCTAATTGTACATGTATATTTCGATTTCATTTTATGATATCTCCTAAACAGTTACTAAAACGACTAGGTAGACAGACCGACACAAAAACCAACAATTTTTTATTTTTATGTAGAACGGATAGTTAGCACTGGAGCAATCGTGATGATTTTTGAGAAGGGCTATATTAAGCATTATACGTGTGTAGGATATCGTGGTGACCGTAACTTAACCCTAACTTAAAAAATGATAACATTTTTAACAGTGGTAATAATGCACCTAGGTGCATTTTGTACATATTATAACGTCAATTGTCATTTCGGTGCCAAATTATTCATTTCGGTGGCATTTTTGTCAAATAAATCCTAACTAGATCTATAGAAATTGTTCAAAAACAAAATTGTTGCACATGTAGTCTTAGTAATTGCTCTAAAATACAACTTTGCTCTAGAATCCGGATTTATTTAATGAAAACTGACAAAATCTCAAAAGTTATGGAATTTGAATAATGGACTCTACCCAAACATAGTCCATACTCTACCCAAACATAATATATCCAAATTAAGATAGGTACCCGATCATTTGCAAGGTAAAATGAATAATTTTATAGGGCTATAAAGTGTACTACTCTTTTGATTGATTTAGTACGCCATTGCATATTTGTAATAGAAATTACCTCGAGCCTGAAACATATTTATTATTAATTTTAGCGCCAAAAATAAACATTGAATCCGATGTACATGCAGATATTTTAGCCTGCCACCGAAAGTATTAAGAGGTGTCACCGAATGGCGGATTCCATTTCCACCGAAAGTATTAAGAGGTGTCACCGAATGGCGGATTCCATTTCCACCGAAAGTATTAAGAGGTGTCACCGAATGGCGGATTCCATTTTTAGCTACTTTCACGTCACGGCATCTTTTTGAATCTGTATTTCAAGCAGTCGATTATTGAGCTGCGACTTCTTATGACCTTGTAGACTTACTGCCAATGCAAGTCGATGACCTTATCGTACAGGTTGCGGCTATATGTAGTATATTTGTATGTGTGTACATTGATTAAATTCCATAAAGATCATCATGATCCGGGGCGATATGGAATTTGCAATTATTTTATTCACTTTGCTGTCATACCGTGAGTCTATATGTATACTTACACATATCTACTTGAACCATGGTCTAATTGGTCATTTATCGGCTATGTAATCCTCTAACAAGGGTATAGGCATACACCCATTAATTATCATCATCATCATCATCATCATCATCATCATCATCATCATCATCATCATCATCATCATCATCATCATCATCATCTTTGTAAATCTAGACTTATTCAATCCGGAAAGTACGCCTCTTAATAATACAATAAGATCAATGCACAAATATGTTTCCAATTTTACGTGGATATTTTTAACCTTTGTTTGTAAGAAATACAAACCTTCTTAAAATTGTTCTTTAACACGGCTAGGTTAATTCAATAATACGTATTACATTAGTCAGTAAATAGTAACCGCTGATTTTATTTATTTAGGGCCTGTTTCACAATCGACAAGTAAATTTACCTGTCACTTAAACTTGGCTATCTTTTTGTCTATTTTCAAGTGTAACAAAAGAGAAAGGGCTAAATTTATCTGTCAAATACAGGTGGTTAAACTTATTCCCATGTAACGAATACATGTAAAATGTACAAATGGTGAACTTCATGCCTAAACGCATGCCGTAATAATTATATTATTACTATGTAAAATATGTAGTATTTATCATGTCACTATGCGCGATACGCGACAACAAACGATGTTACCTCGTAAGAATGTTTATATTCTTTACCGGATTTTAGACGAAAACTATTTCTGATATTTACTTTCCTTGGTATTCACGTAACTTCGTCATTATCATAAATATGCTAGAGCACAACCACTGTGTGGACCAACGGTACCATTGAACGGAACTATTAGTATTATACACGTGCGTAAATTCGAACCTCCAGAACGCTGTTGAGTATAATAGGAAAATAAAATTTTGACCCCCGTTTAAACTGTGTCCTTTAAAATCTGTTGCAAAAAAACACTGTTGCCAAAAACAGAACAGATACGAGTACTCGATTCATGTCTAATTATACTACGATGAACGATCAAGCCGGAAATAATGACACCGCGATCGATCAAAATATGCAAATCAGCTATTATTAGAAAAAAATCCTTGAAATGTTGCATGATTTATTAATTAAAAAATCTTAGCATGGCTTTAACTTTAAGTAAAAATCCATCTACTCATTCTCCGATCAAAACCTTTGCCGTTACCTGCACGTTATTATCAGTATTAGGGTTCCAAAAACGGGACCCTATTAGCCTCCATGGTCCGTCTATCTGTCTGTCAGCGGGCTGTATGTTATGAACCGTTATACGTAAACAGTATTTTTTTTACAGAATGTGTATTTCTATTGCCGCTGTAACTATAAGTAATTAAAATAAAATAAAAAGCCTTAAACCTTAACAATTACTGTGTCGCTTGAACCGTGGTAGGTAGGTGGACATGAAATTTTCAAAGCTTGAGTAACATTGTTGCCAGTATAACAACATAAATAATGAATACAAAATAAAGTAAACAATGAAAAGGGGCCATTAGAGAATGGTATGGAACCCTTCATGTGCGATTCCGACTCGCACTTGGCCAGTTTTTTATTTAATTAAGGACAAAGTTACGTAAATGGTCCAAAATATCTCTTATTTATTTCAAAGATGGAATAGTAAGAAATAGCTCTACAAATAATTACTGACGAATAACTTCCCTGAAAACTAAATAATCTTACCGCTATCCTTACGAAATATTAATAACATACCCCAGCATCCGGCACCCAAAAACGAATAGGTATAATAAGGTCAAGCGGGGCTATTACGTCAATTACGTCAAGTGGCTTTAACTCCAGTTCTAAATTTCGTATAGAAGAGTGAAGCGAGTCAAGTAGAGAAAAAAATATCTATTTGTCAATAGATGTAACTTTCTAATACGAACTTTAAAACGGGAGATAAAGCCACTCGACTTAATTGCCCAACTGACGTAATAGCTCGCCTAACCTTACCAAATTCTTTTACACTAAATTTATTTCAACTTTGTGGTTGTAAAAAGGTTGAAGATTTTTTAACGATAAGTTAAAATAAGATGTAGTTTTGATATTAAAATAATCTTGTCTTGTGCTTGAACAAAAACAAAAAACACGCGCATTTTAACTAAAATATTTATATCAACCCTGGATTCGTTTAAAGTTAACCTACGAAGACACAATACCTAAATTGATTTACTATGTGTACATATTATATTATATTGAGTATAGTACAGTCAAATGTAAAAATATGGGAGAACGTACCATCTCAAAAATATGTCCCTAAGTACCTTATTCCAGTATAACAAGAGCTTCGTAACATATTCATAAGAGGTTTCTTTCGATACATATTTTTGCACTTAAATGAACGTATGTACATAAAATCTTAGATATACAAAGCACATGGTGTCCGTGGTGCAATACCTTACATTAAATTCTGAATAAGCTCGAATTGGACTGGCCCCGAACTATGTGCATTCATTGTAAGACCCAATATACTGCACCGGTGCACCAACGTAGGTACCTGAATAACCTATTCAATACGTTTTATGTGCAATTTTATAGGCAATACATGTTTTTCGATTAAAGTTATCAATTGGTGGCTAAGGCTATTTACTTAAAATAGGAAAAACTTGAACAAACAAATATTTTCCGGTAATGAATATACGGTAAATCTAGCCGAGGTAATATTTAAATGTTAAACTCACGAAAAATATTGCTTAAGATATGAGTTCCCTGTTTATGCTTCTAAATTTAGCGTATAAGTGTGGTTTAAATCATTTACACTGATGGGCACAGACCTCCACCTTTTGAAACCCATGTCTTTCATAAGAAAGATACAAGATACAGACTCATTGTTATATTTTCAAGTAAAAACACGCGCTCTACGATCGCTTAGCAACCGTTTCAGCGTCACTACCGCAGCCACTCTATGCTATTCAATTTAATCAAGAAACTTCCTACCTATAATTTCCATATCTCAACTGTGGGGTGAATGGCATTTTTATATTTAGGGAGAAAAGTGATTCAGAATAAAAAATGGTCAACCACTAAGTCATTATTGAGTTGTTACTAGACAATTAAAGAGTCATAATCAGCCGTTACGAAATATATCTAGCTTTTAATTAAACTCGTTTGTAAATAATGTCAACTGTCAAGGAACCTCACACTCGTAATTTTTGTATGACAATTACGTAAGTCGCTTGTAAATTCGTGGCAACGTTTTTGTTTTCTTCCCTCTTAGACGAAATGAAAAGTAGAGTGTTTAACTCGGTTGAAAGTTCCAATTGCACCCTCGAACTGTAGGCGCACTCGCGTTCATGAAGTGAAGGGCCTCTGAGGTCCTAGTGAAAATGGGTATAAGTGGTCTGAAGATTAGCGAAAAATGGTTTAGGTCTATTATTTTATTATACTCCGTTCATGTATATACAGGGTGAAACCTAAGTCCTGAACAAAGTGATCACCTCTGTGTTCTACCCACGAATATGAACAACTTTCACTATGGGACCAACTCCGAATCACGAAAAAAAACCACCAAAATTTATGTAGCGGCTGATTTTTTTTTCGTTACTTCAGAGTTGGTCCCGTAGTGAAAGTTGTTCATATAATTGTGTTCACGGCTTAGGTTTCACCCTGTACACCCTTTTTTATTACGAGTTAAGTCGACTTGTACCCTTTTTCACTGGGACCCATAAATCCGGTGAAACTGATCATTTTCATCGATTTAACATTGTAAGTACTATTCATTGTTCGGTTAGGAATAATAAAAGATGTATAATTTTAAGTTCCGTGAGATTAAGGTTACATTACTTAACAAACTTCACAGAAAGAGGTTCTCAATTCATGAGTATTTTTTTGTGTGTTTGTTTCTCGATTTCTTCGGCAATGGTCAACCGATTTAAATGTGTTTTTTATCGAGTAGGGTATATCTAAAGAGTGCTCCCATTTAATTTTCGTCAAGATGAATTACTATGGATACCTAAGGTACCGTTCTTACCTACCAGTACCAGATTTGTTGGAGTTTTTGCTAATCGTGTAAACGTACAGTTTTTATTTTATAAACATTCGTGGTAGGGAGTTACCTACCTATCTAGGTATATGGATGAGTTTGAAATAAGTATAAGTGCAATTAAATAAAACGTTTTGTGGCCGATTTATTATAACTTTACAAGGGATACAATGATTTAATAGGTTGTTTGTTTACATTGGGCAGTATTCTAGGGAATAAGTAATACCTATAAATGTTGAACTTTTACCTTCATATTCATTACATAGGTATAAGAAAACACCATATGCTTGATTTTCAAGAAAGAGAATCCATAGGTACTCACCTTGTTTGCATACCTACTTAGCAAAATCGCATAAAAATAAGCGACAGTTATGATATGAAAATTGATTTGATTACCTTTAACTTGGGTAAATTCTTGAATTATAACAAAGACTTGCACGGAAGCTGAATCCTATCACATAAATACTGTGTCTTGCCAATCACACAAGGGCAAACAGAAGTATTGGCAACATCACTGCTCCATAACCGCATCGCAGGCAACTTTCACTCAGCAAACTCCGAGAAACACTGTCAAATCCAGCGCGGGATTTCCATTCCTCACAGAACTACACTCAAATTTCGCGCTCACTAGATGTCAATGTCTCACTGTGCGCACCGCGTGGAATAAATGACATCAGTGTTATGAAATGTTTTACACGCGATTTTCTAGAGCAATAGTACAATAATGACACCGGAGAATACAGTCGCTAGTCGGCATGACGCGTGCCGAAGGCCACCTACAGTATGAATCGAGTAGTCGTCGTTCATATAGTAGAAGTTTTCTATAAAGCAACGTGCACTTTGACCGCTGATGTCGCGAATAAACACAGTGACGCGGGCGCCATCTAGTTACGTTAAGACGCACTTCTGATTGTCACTGCTTTACCGACGGAGAACATTGACACTGAAAATTGCTGAAAACTTCATGGAGCATCTCCGGTTCCTTCCTTTAGTATATTCAACATTTTAATTGCACTTAATATTGTTTTAGTAATAAAACTAATTGAAATATGGTTGCAATAAGTTGAATAAAATCTCTTTTGTAGAAAATTTAGTCGTTGTCATTAAGTACTGATTTAAGTACGTTACAGAGGATGACATTGACAACGTTAACCTAAATCCGCCGCATTTAATTATTTTTGTTGTTATTTTGGAATTTGGTACTTAGAAGTGTCAGCCAAAAATATAAACTATAAACATGCCACCAAAGGACGTATCAAGAAAACCGACGCCTCAAACAAATCGGCCCTCCATAAGCGAATCAAGCCTTCTGCGTGTTCCTGAAAACGCTATTAAGGGTATACCCAAAATTTCCGCTTTTGCTCGGGCTTTTATGTAGACTTCCTCTAGCTTACCATTACCATTTATACCGTACGATTTTTCTTTCAAGGGTACCAAGAACGCATTGAAACAGGAATAGACTGGACCCTCCTGACTCTAGCAAGCAGACATCATAAGAAAAAGATACGTGAAGGCGTACCCGCCGTACCTTTCACTGAAGCACTTGAAAATAAACTCAAAAAGACAATTCTCCATGGATTCATAAACGGCGAATCAAGGATTAGTCTCGATGACCAATGGAATGTAATTTTAACGCTTACGATATGGGACATTTTAAGGTTCGCTAATGAGGAAGCAAAAGTGTGTTTCCACAGCGTTAACTGTATTACAAACAACATGGACAGACTTATAAAGGGAGCGGTAAGGAGTGGGGACCATAAAGTATTGAGAAGAGACTTGAAACAAATTTCGACATTAAGGGTTAATGACTCGGAGGTATATACACTTTATGAATATGATTTGTAGATTTCTCGTATATTCTTGGCAGTGCCTATGAAGAGCATTTATTTTTAAGATGACTGTATTGGACAAGGGTTTGGCTGAGTTTAAGAAGTTACTGTCGCTTAATCTATTCGGTAATTACCTCGCGCACATTGACTCCACGGTGCTCCCCGTGGGGCTGAGGATGCTTGAACTTCAATCGAATTGGATAAGCGAACTCACATTTGCAAAAACCCTACCCAGCTCATTAATGCATCTTGGGTTATCTAGAAATCTACTGAGAAATGGTATAGTTTTTCAAATTAAATTTATACGCAAAAATACCTATATCATTCTTTAAGAATCACTATTATCATCTACTATAATCTTGTGTTTCAGAAGGTCTAGAGAGCTTGTCACACTTGCCTCATACAATTACAGTATTAGATTTGTCTGAGAACGACATCTACGATATCAACCTGGTACTAGATGCAATAAGCAACCTGCCTTATCTCATAGCGCTGTCGCTCCTCGGAAACCCGTGTGCGGTAAACAACTAAAATTCTATACTTGGAAGTTCATGAGTACGTTGATAGATGGCGCGGTGGTAGTGTTCAACAAATTTTATAATTTTAATAGGGTTCGATTAGAATTAGGTACAGTCACGGACGTTAATTGATATGCCACTTGCCACTGTTCGTATTTTAGCCGTGTAATACAAATCGGGTTCAGTCGGTTTTACTCGTATATCGAGATAAGGAAATTCGCACGTCTTCGTATGATAGAAGAACAAAATGACATGCAACATTAACGATTGGCTAACCCCATGACTACCAATCAGACCACAGAGTGACTTCACCCAAAGTCAAATTGCATGTCTAGTTGCTATGGTTATACATTTAAACAACAGCTACTATTGGTGATTACAACGCCCAATCAGCTATTCTACTGAACACAATAATTTTTGTCGTTTAATAGGGTTGCTACGACAACGTTTAAACAAAGTCTACTATTGGTGATAACATAGATTAAAAAAATTAAAAATTAAAAACATCCATGACAATGTGATAACGATCCTGCAATATTTCTAAAATGCCAGTAGTCAATATTTTAATCACGTTTAACCTATAACCTCCTTGTGATTCGAACTAATCAATCTATTTATCCGTCATCTTTAATATTATGTAGTTCCCGCGGTGTCATGTATTCGCGATTAATCGTGTAATCTCGTGAATGCTCGTGGATGCCATAGTACTGCAAATTTAAATAACTTCACAATGGCATAACAATTAAAATCCGTGACTGTACTTATCTATGAATTCCTTTTAATACGTTTAATTCATTTAAGAAAATGATTGCATGAAATATCCCAGTAGAGAAGAGCAATTATTGTATCATATTTCCACGGTGCACACAACTGTTAGGAGCAAACTTTAGTAAATGGCACATGTTCAACGGTTACAAACCTGCTTTCCCTAATTTTTTCTACCCTACGATCGGGTAACAATTTTTTACCCTTACCGAAAGCTTCCTTTCATTTTCCTTAAAAAAATATGATTCTAGGTTGAGGTAACAAAATGCGCATTTACTTTATTCAATATTATTAAGTCTCTATAATAATAAATTATGTATCATGAAAGTCACTAGAAAGAAAATCTTTTTAACATTACATGCAATACAACGGGACTCTAAAATACTATTTGTTTCGAAGACAGGATCTAATAAAAACAGAACTATTTCCAGGTCTGCATGGGCTATGCTCGAATCGTTCTCAAGCGGCTCCCCCGCCTCGAGTGGCTGGACTCACGGAAAATTATTCCTACGGACAGACTTTTAGACTTCGAGCCGAACCCTGACGACTTCAGGTCCTCGTACTTCATCTTTACCGTGTTAAGGATTATGTCGGTTCCGCAACCACCAAAGCCGGATAAGGTAGGGGTCACCACACGGAGCGTTACAAAAACAAGAATTGTGGCTACCGAACCTGCGAACTCTACCCTCGACCTCATCGTCACCTACCGTTAAGAAAGAGGTCATAGCTGCAACTCATAGAGGTATTTAAAAAATATGAAATACACCTATTGATTTATGGGTGATTCTTCGGGGCCCTGATTTTTGACGTCCGAGGGCTTAGTCCAATGAACTCTTAGTTTAGAAGGTTGTTTTTTTTTTCAGAGGTGACTGATATTCATGTTTAACTGGGACACCGGTTGATTTTCGTGTAACTGATTCTAAACATAGATAAAAAAAATAAAAAAACCCATTATTCTTATTACTCTGTCGTGTCCGTCCTCCATTTTCTTGAAATCATATGATAATAACTTAAATTTAGTCAACTTTATCAATATCTTGAGTGACCACATAAAAAGAAGATTAGTTGTTAAATTAAAAAAAAACAACAAATATTTTTTACATGCAATATTATTCTTATAACTGAGGATTTAACATTTGTCCGCCGTAAAATTCTTATTACTCTGGAGCGGGCTTCAATCAGCTGTATCATAAAGACATTTAAAAACCTAGCGAAAACTCCCACGTGGGCCGGTTTTTAGTCGCGTTCCGAACGTGCCAGGTGGTGGACGTGTCGGCTGATGCTCATCGCTCCGGAGTTACGAAGGCAAATATATCATTACTCTGTCCTTGGTTTACGTAATATTCTTATCACTCTGTTAGTTTTTTTAATAAGTGTGTAATATTTAAAAAAAAATACTTGTGCTTGTTTAACTGCTTTACGTGCTATCTTACCGTAGCATTAACGGTAGCCTTCCAATATGTTTGTATTATGAACCATCAGCTTGTTTTCATATTTTTCTTACTCTTCTGTCCCTTATTGCTTCGGAGTTATGGACAGCGGAATAAGAAAATCGTCAGTTTTCATAGTTTTTTTTCACTTTCGATGTTGTGATTTATTAATTAGAGACTCATGCAGCCGTTTTAACCTGCTTCAAAAACTTATGTTATCAATCCGACACGTATTTAGGTAAGCAATTAATTCACATATCGTCGGTGATACTGCAATACCGCGTAACGAACAATTTAGATAAAATGCAAAATACACCTTATCATGTAAGTCAGTAAGGTACATTTTACAACTCATTGAATTTGTTAGCTGCGCTGTTTTGCAGTATCACCGACGATATGTTAATCTATTAGGGCTCCCAAACAACTAAACAAAAAAATATAGCTGATGTTTGTATGTTTGTTTGTAAATTTGTATGTACCTATGTGTTTTTTCAAGCATTTCCCCGAAACTATCAGTTGGACTGTGACCATTATTTTTTATTAGCTTAAATTTACTTCAACATTGGGAACAGTGTTGAACAGTGCAAGTTTCATCAAAAACCGCTCAGTACAATTTCAAGAAATTTCAATTTCGTATTTTTTATGTATAAAAGTATATTTTTTAAAATAAAACTATAACACTGCTTAAGCACGCCTAAAATTACAGTTTTCTATGATGCTTATTAATACAAATAATAAATTATTGTATACCTAGGTACTTCAATAATAATTGCACATGTTTTATTTTTATGTAATTTAAATACCGAGAAAATCACATAATTTTTAATATTTTAAACCTATTCTTACTTCTCTGTCGTCAATTTCTTATTCCTCTGGGCACAAAAATTAAAAAGTTAATAATTTTCTTTAAGAATTCATAAAAATGACTGTCAAAACCATATTCATGTTTCTAAATAAATCTACTTTCGTGGGAGAATATATTTATTACTTAAATATGCAAAAAAAAATACGACAGAGGAATAAGACAAAAATCACGACCTCGAAGAATCACCCTTAACTGTGGTCCAACTTTTTGGTCCTTACCCGTAAGGCACCCGCACTGCAAAAGAGCTTAGGTTTGGGCTGATTCGATCTCAACCGCACCAGTTAAAAATCTTCAAGATTTTTCCCGCAGTGAACGTGTTAACTATGACATGTTTCGATTCTGTTAGTGGGTGGGGACATTTGGGTAAGGACCAAAAAGTGGTCCACGCTAACTCAATCAATTAAGTTTTCTATGAAACTTTTCCGTTGTGACACGAAAGTTAGCCATACAATTGTAGGGATATTTTTCGTCGCACAACGGAACTTTTTTCGTCTTCGCCGTTTGTATGGTTAACTGCGCTTAACTGTGGTCCAACTTTTTGGTCCTCACCCATTTCAGCCCATCGTCAAAATTTACTAAAGTCAATAATAACAACGTCACTTTACTTACTTACCTTTTCCCGCTCCTTAGGGTGCTGTAGCAACTTTCCACGTGGAACTAGAAATTCCGATGCTTGACTCTACCCGAAGGCAATTCTTGATGTTTAGAAACCATAGCTCTCTCACGGAAATGATGCCGCTAGCGGAAGATGACTATTGGTATCGCTCCATATCCACTGCACAGCACAGTGATTTCTCACGTGCAGGTAAGGCTTTTCCTATTAAGTTGCAACATCGATTGGAGTAGCGGGGCGTGCCTTCGTGTTTTGGAAACACTATCAAAAAACAACATCAAACACACACCGTTGGAGTTTTCCTAAGCCTGCTAGTAGGTCTAATGTGTCTATCCCAATCAGCTTCGAATTAAAGGGGGTTTCAAACTGCCACGAATGGATCGAATGGGTGAATGAAAATATACACGTGTGTATGTAATAGCTACGGGTTTTAGGGCTCCGTAGCCAAAATAGCAAAAATAAAACCCTTCAAAGTTCAAAGTTTCGTCATGTAGATTCGAGCCCATTCGAACGCTGACCCACCATAGAACGGTGTCACAGTGTCATTGTAAAACAATTTGTTCAGGGTTCCATTGGGCTGATAGTACGTCTCTATGTCATAGGTATTTTACTCGAAAAGTACAAGAGGTACACTGATTAAATTTGGAGCGTAGGTCTTGTAAAAAACGCTTCAATTTGGTAGTTAAATAATAAAAATAAAAAAACGTGCATATACTAACAAATGCTGGACAAAAAAACCGTATTAACCTTCGTGTACCACATATTTCGACAGTTCTCGTAAAAACTCTTTAAGGTTCCTGCGCTTAGGAAATAATTAGGTATATGATTAGGTGAGTATTTTCGGAAATAATCGCTCCGAAAAATAACAAACTGTGTCCCTTTATATTTAAAACCGTATGTCCATAAAATATGAAAAAATTACAAATGTAAAGCTTAATAAACATTTTCAACGAAAATTATTTTCAACATGATCGCATGTACCGTTTTTGAGTTATTGACGAAAATCCTCGCTTCTTGACAAAGGCCTTGAAAATACGCGTTTTTGCTGGTCACTTTTTGTGTTTGTGGTAACGGCTTCGGAACCCTAGTCTGAGCATGGTCCGACATGCTGTAATCCGAATTTTATTAATTCGAGCTAAGTTTAAAAGGACGGCACTCACACAATGATAGGTTGCATCTTTTTGTTTATTTATTTTCACGCACAGTAACAAATCACAAGCGGTAAAATAACAATAGAAAGTCGGCTTGTGGTTGAAAATATTGTGAGTTGCCGATTTCAGTTAGACTAACCTATATTATGTATTACCTACCCAAAAATAATTTTAAAACATTTATTTTATCGTTTACTTTTTAGTTATCATAATAAGCTGTTATGTAGTACCACTTCTTAGTTGATATGAATCTTTAAGACATTTCAAGCTCGCCGCAAGCAATGCCGCGGGAAAGTCATAGTCATATTTAATCAATTAAATGTTCTTCGTTGTAGTCGCTCACCTATCTTAATCGAGATACCTTACCGCCACCCTTGAAACAGGTACCGTTGAGGAGTTCCGGGATTGGGAAAACAAATGAGAAGAGTCTATTTTATTTTTATTAACTTTGTATGCAAAATCATTCATAAGACGACACGTGTCGTAAGAGAATTAAGTTTAGAATAGTCAAGCCGCCTCTTATATGTTGAGAGAGTCGTTCTCAGTCCGAACTTAGAGCTAAACTGCCGAAGTAATCTTTTTGAACCGATTCAATCCTTTCAATATGAATGTCATAAAGAGATCACTACGTTACAGAACTAAACTCCAATATTCTCCTAACTAAAACTCTATACAATATGATAATGCTATTGGGATGTCTAAATGGCTTGGCAATTCTAATTATAAATTTAACTTTTCTTTCATTATAAGCACATACAACAGTGGAGGGGGAAATTTCCCCTCACGAGTCTGACATATTCAAAAACCTGGTGACGAAGAATTCGCGCGAGGTCTGCAATTTCACGAAGTTCGAGAGTAACCGGGTGGTGTGGAACAAGCTGATGAACTTCCAGGAGCCCACCATCAAGATCTTCTGCCCCGACCTGGTGGCGTTGCGGGACACCTTCCGCACCGTCGTCACGCTCAAGCTTATTTATACAGTGGTAGGATAATTGTTAATGCCAGTTACAGTACCTGCCGTGCAGAATATCATCAGTTTTCCCATTCCCAATTGAACATGTTCTTCTTGTTTCTACATATCTCTTTTTTTTATTTAATCTGACGTATCGGCCGAGGTGTTCACTATAGTATCAGGGACGTTTTAAAAATAAAAAGCCTTTATGTTCGTCTTATCCTGATCCGACTGTTCTCAGTGGCTCAAGTATGGGTAATATAGTAACTATCATTTTCAAAAACTGCAAAAACCTTTGTTTTTCGGTCTTGTTTGTATTTGAAATAATATTCCGGATAATTTATGTTGACCTAGGTGACACAGAGGTGTGAAAATGTCACAAGGTATAAAGTTATCGAATATTCATATTGAACGTTATGTTTAGGTAGGCCAGCCCATAAATACATATCGATACGAAGGGCACTACAATACAAAGCAAAGGAAGGTTTTGGCTTGTCCAGTTTTTGACATCGTGCTTCTTCGTAGACTACTTCAGGGAAAGCGGTCAAGGAAAAGAAAAGCGCTGTAGCTATGCCGATGAAGCCTGGAGAGCACAGGGCAGTGCTAGCCACTATCAGGTGCTCTCTGAAGAGCCCGGACTGGACCCAGCCCGCACAGCACTTCCATTGGGACGACACCCTGGGGACCAACGACGCGATCCACTGGGGCGATGGAGACCTCGCGGTAACGATACAGACACAAAGTCCGGCTTTACCTTGATTTATCATTTTCATCTTAATCTTCATTTCACCAACTACGCGTTCGGCTTGGGTGATGGAGATATCGTGGTAAAGATAAAGTGACAAACTCTCGACTTTCACCTTCATCTATCATGTTCATATTGATATTAATTCAACCATCGACGCGATTCGCCGCGGCGATGGAGACCGCGCAGTGAAGATAATGAGTAGGGTTAAGACTTTTGGTGGCATATCATGGTTCTAGAATCCATGGAGTCGCTATTTGCTTATTATTATAATACATGACACTTTGATTTTGACACTGAGATATTGTCATATTTCAAAATAAACTAAGTACATTTTTAGTTCAGTTTATCCATACCTACTACTTAATGTTAAAAAATGTCTGTTTGTAATATTTTCACAGCAAGGATATCCTCTTTACCAAAATTATTTAGAACTCGTTTAGCGATATAACGAATAACGAATAGAATAATAATTTTATTTTGTTATAATTATATTTTTTTATTTTTGTATTCTTAGATTTTAGTATTTATGTATGACGATCTCAATGTAATATCGTATTTTATGCCATGCAATGCAATTAATATTGTAATATTACATTAATAAAAAATAAACTGTATTTTGAAATATTATTATGACAACGCTGAAGGTCAAAATCAAGGTGGCATGATTATAATAATTAGGAAACAGCGACTCCATGGAATCTAGAACCACGATATGCCACCAAAAGTCCTAACCCGAATAACGAGACAAAGTTTGGCCTTGAACTTCATTTACCATATTCATTCATCTTCATTTTACCAATAAAGCGGTCGGCTGGGGCGATGGAGACCTCACGGTAAAGATCGAGGGACAACGTTTCATCATCATCTTCATTTAATATTAACATCGCAACGTATTACAATACTCAAAGAAGAAAAATTAACGAGGTTAAGTGGTTCAGATTTTTTACAAAGTGACTAATTTCTTTTGCTCACGGTGTATTAGTATTAGTACAGAAAAAAAACGCCTAAGTGCTAGTCGAACTCGCACACGAAGGGTTCCGTACCCTGTTTATATAATGTGGGCCCCTTTAATTTTTGATTTAATTTATTTTTTATTATAGCGGTAATAGAAATTAGCACTGAAAACGATTGCCTACTATTCGGTTCATGAGATACAGGCCGCTGATATCAGACAGAGCTCAGACGGATAGACGGACCGGACGGACAGCGGACACATTGGGCCCCGTTAGTATCCTTCAGGTACGGAACCCTAAAAAGAAAAACAACACCTGTAGAAAGACTTGCATACATATCAAATAAAGAAAATATAAGGGAATGCTTTATTTTCTTAAAACAATAAAAATGCATAGTAGTTAATTGTCATAATTGGAGATAAGTACCTGAGTACCTACTTTTTGCAATTAGTTTAAAATACACTGGCTGTTGCCGTGCCATTTCGTTGGGCATTTTTTTTTTGGTTAATATATATATGTAGCCTATGACACTCACAAATAACGTGGCTTTCTATTGGTAAAAGAATTTTCAAAATTGGTTCAGTAGATCCAAAAATTACCTCTTACAACGTCACAAACTTTACCTCTTTATAATATTAGTATAGAAGTAGCGTATATATAAAATATTTAGTAGGATTTCCGGGCATGGTTATTTGGAAAATCTTATTGACCTTGTTGGTATTAGTTTCGTCAACATTGAATTTTAAGTTATTGTATTCTTTGACAGGTCCTTAGTTATGCACAAACTACGGCCCGCGTCCCTAAACCAAGGGAAACAGACACGGCGTCATCCATGCGGCAGGCGTTTCCCGAGAACATGACGTGCCATTTCAGCTTTGGGATTGATACTAAAACTAAATGATGTACCCCCGATAACGTGACTCTCGAGAATTTCTCCGCTGCAAAATTATCGCCTGTTCTCAGGAAATTTATCAGAAGTAAAGATTAATCAACCCAAACAGCTATTTTTTCTAACACTTAAGTACTGAAGCATATTTACATCACATGCAAATTTAAAAATATATGAAAAATATGTATAAATGGCAAATTAAGACCTTTTTTGACTGCAGAAAACATTTTATAAGGACCCTTTCTAAGGATCCGTAGTCAATTAGGAACCATTTTAATTTCGTCCGATAGGTCCGTCCGTCCGTCCGAAACTTAACTGCGAGAATCTTAGTTCTACGAGTAGAACTCGCTTATTGGGCATACATATTAGTCACACGACGACAGTGCTAAAATTAAATTTAGAAATATAACACTTTTTAGAGTAGCTCCCCTGCGCGTAACGTGAGGTTTTTTTTTTCATTTCATCCATGGTGGTGTGGGGTGCCTTTCAAAAATAATGCTGGTTTGTAAAAACAATTTGCCGCTTAAGGGATTCGTTTGTAAAATATTAAGATTTAAAGTGCAAATTTTTGTTAAAGTCAAGGTTCACCTACAGCCAAAACTACAAATAAGTACTAAAAATTTGAAGAATATCTTACTTGAAAGTACATAATAACGATTTTTAAAAGAAAACTATCACGACTAAGTAGACTGGGTCCTGAGATAAGGGCGACTGAAGTGATTATACCTACTTTAATCATCTAAGACGGCACCAAATCAGACATCCTCTTGTCCGGTTTTTTGGCTTATTCCATTATGCTCCCACTCTCATGATCCCAGTGGGATCATACAAAACTTTTGAGTTCATTAAGCTCTGTAAAATTTTTGGAGAGGGAACAACATAACAACGAAACATTGTGCATTTCCTCGAGAACCCGCGAGGAAAAGCACAATCTTTCGTTGGACTCAATTTTTTCATGAAATAACTATTTTAAGTCGAATCCAATACTCAATCAACTGCGTATATTATAAGGTTATAAGGATGATAAGGTTTAAGTTATCCTCGAATGAAACAGAGTTTTCGAGGGCACGAAAAAAAACTCCGTTCCCGACTGTCTCTATTATCAGGGGCTCTATTCTACTTGTTAAAACCATATATATTTTGTAATGGCGGCCGAGGTTAAACAGGACGATAACATGTCAAAAACAGTATGATTTTAGCGAGTAAAATAAACTCCTAAACCGTCGTCGAGGAAGCTTAACGAAAATAAAGCGATGATACTTCAATTTGTATTTCCTGTATGGACTTATTATTCTATTGAACGCAATTTGTCCGTTGAATTGTAAACACTGAACGAGTCACTGTCGCCGACCCCTATCGTTTGTAGCACAAGGACTGGTTAATTTGAGCTCTTGCAAATAACTAGGTTATTAAAGTAAAGTAAAAATATATTTAGAATCTGTGTTATCAGCGTTGGTTATCGTGGTTGACCGCCGCGAATGGCGGGGGGTCCGCGTGAGCACTGGGGCAGCCAGATCGAATATTTGCTATCATGCCTCGGCTACGCTGTCGGCATCGGCAATGTTTGGAGGTTCCCTTACCTATGCTACAGGAATGGTGGAGGTGAGAATAAACATCATGCATTATCTAAAGTACACTGAAAAAAAAGTAGTCGCTTCTAACAAGGTTGTGATTGTTGTCCATAGGCGTCTTGATTCGGTACGAGCCTGTCAAGACGTTAGATACATGGGTAAAAATCAAAATAAATGTCCAGTTAAAGAGAGTTTTGTCACCGTCACGAAACTGTTGGTTAACGTCAAACATACGTCAATTGTAATGAAATTGTAAGTTAGACATCATTTAAGTGACATTTAAATAGCGTCCTTATGCACATTTATTTTGATTTGTACCCACATACAGTTAATGAGATGTTAGTTAAATCACTAATAAACTTGCTATTGTTGCTATCCGCTTTGGTTGATATAACTAATATAATAATTAATATCATTACTATTGTACCTCTTCAAGTAATGTTAACTACCTATACTAGGTGACACCTAAGACGTAATACAAAATGTGATTTTCCGAATCTAGGTACTCATGATTACGATCAACTATTAATATGGGACCAACTTCGAAAACGTAAACACAAAATCGACGTTTCCATACAAATTGTGAAACCAGCTGATTGCTTATAGTATGGGAGATTCCATTTTTTTCTACCGATTTCGATATTAGTCCCATGGTAAAAGTTGATCGTACTCATGAGTAGATCCAGAAAATAAAATTTTGTATTACGTCTTAGGGTGTCACCCTGTATAAATAAAATAAATATAAAATCTCGCTTGGTTGGCTCACATTGTTTTGAGTGTCACGTAGTAAATTGTTTTGTACATTTTTTCTTTGCAGGAGCTTTCCTTGTACCGTATTTCTTGACGCTGGTCGTTTGTGGGATTCCACTAGTTTACCTAGAAACCACGCTCGGGCAATTCGCCAGTGCAGGATGCATTTCTGTCTTCAACATGAACCCTTTGTTCAAAGGTAAGTGCTCATTCGTACATCGGTCAAATAAGCTCCACAAATAAGGATAGACTTCACGTTTCTAAATACCTTCGGTCCGTGTCTGTAGCTAGATAGATTATTTTTATCGCTTTTCCAAAGTCAAAGTTATAAAATATTACCTACTCTGACCTTCTGACTTTATCGGTACAAAATGTTCAAGACATAAACCAAAATACAAAAATACTTTCTCATTGCAATATGATGAATGATGATTGCCCGGTGCGCGCCTATTATGATCGTGTATGTATTGATGTGGATAAACGTGGATAAATCATCTGTCACTTTCTGACCAGTATGTAAGTGCGAGAGTGGCGGATGCCTTAACCACCGACAAATGCGGTAATACGGGTCCAGTTTTGTTCTCTTTTATTTTTGCCCTTGAATTTTTAAAACAGATGCATATTTTTACCGACAGGGGCGGGCTATGCTGTGATTGTGTTGACTGTCATAGCGATCACTTATTTTTCAACAATAATGGCTCTCCCGATTCTCTACATTTATCACTCTTTCACTTCTCCGCTACCTTGGCAGCATTGTGGGAATTCCTGGAACACCGCAAAATGTGTTGAGGTACAGAGTAATTCCTCTCACGCGTTTCACTGATTTTCTATAAAAACATGTGACCTGATTATAAATAATTGTTTTTTTCAGCTATCGAATAATTCCAGCGTCTTTAACAGTAATGGATCAATCACAACTCCGGAAGACGAATTCTTTCAGTTAGATTTAATTCCACATACTTAATTAATTTTTAACTGAATGACCCATGATTTAACTGGTGGTGACCGGGTTAGAATAGTGTCACTATGTTAGCCTAGTGCACCTTGGGAAGGGCCTCTAACACTAATACGCTGAGAAACATCTTAGCCGATTGTGCAAAATCTGGTTGCGGAATTGTCAACAAGTTTTTAGAGTTTTAGGTTATTCTGTAGCTCTGCCTACCCCACTCTGGGAACGAAGGCGTGAGTTGATGTATGTAAATAATTAATCCGATCCAAGGGCCCTATTCTACATGGTAAAACCATATTGCCGTTCACATATTATCGTATTGTCAATGTTATGATAGCTCTTATTCGCTTAACAGTAATGGCGGCCGAGTTAAAACCAGTAAGATAACATGTCAAAAGGAATATGGTTTTACCGAGTGGAATAGAGAACCTGAACTTTGTTTTTCAGTATACGCATGTTACGAATGTCCCCAAGTATGTATGACATTGGGGGCATAGTGTGGCCAGTTTTCTGGTGCAACCTGATCGGGTGGGTGATCGTGTACCTGTGCATCTGCAACGGTGTCAAGAGCGTCGGTAAGGTGAGTCAAGCGTGAGTCGTTAAAGCCCTGGCACGCTGCCGCAATGTCACTCACACGATTTACCGAAAAACAAAGTTTTTTTCAAAATGAATTTAGGTTATGTATGTTTATTTTCGACGCGGAGAATAAGATGACTGATATTGCAGGTTCGATCGAGTATTTAAAATGACAATCATCAAGGACAAGATTGTACAAATATTCCATCATTTTTACAATAGAACAAGAAAATAAAGTATTTAGTAACTATCTTGTCCTTTTTAATAATTTCACAATGATCCGGAGGGTTTCTGAGGTGGAAAACTTGGATTTACCATAACCATTTCATCACATAGAACATATAAAAAAAATTAAGTAAGTCAGGTGGGGTAAGGGGAACTACTGGGAAAGGGAAACACTAGTTGATATATCAATAACTGTACACCGCAGCGTTGTGATTACTCGATCGATAAAGCAGTAACTGAGAATTAGTTCCAAAAAAAAAACACAGATTGAGTTATGATGATTGAACGTGTGAGTGTGACAAAAACAATACTTTAGTTGGCAAACAACGAAACCACGAGTTCGACGTGTTCGATTTGGATACCGATTTATGTGTTAAAAAGTCTGGTAACAAGTCTGCAAATGTCAGTAAGTATTGTTTTATAGATATATTTTGTTTGTATGCATATAAATTTTTGCTGAATAGGCTGTAAATGTTAAATTTTGATGTGATTTGTAACATAACCTACAAATGCATAAGTGGGGTAAGGGAAACTATCATGGCCGGGTTAAGGGGGACATATGTTTCTCTTTCCCGATGTCAGAAGTAACAAACATTTTGAAAGCAAGGCAAATTTTATAAAAAGTAGAAATACAGTGCTACAGTCTCTTGAATCGGTAACTAACCATAAATGTTATGATATTTTACACATTGCTTGGGCACCGTAACAGCTGTCCTCTCCATACAAATTATACCCTAACCTAAATGGCAAAATAGGTTATTAATTTGGTAAGGTACCTACCAAGTTATGGGAAAAAAATTGTTAGGTATTGAACTATTCTATTATAATGATTGGTTATATATTGACTATTATTATATGTTATTACATACTTTTATTATGTTATTTTGTATGATGTCAAATGACGGTTGGCGATATGAACATCTTGTTTTTATCCGTTTAGAAAAAAATATTTACAGACTACAATATTTTTTACAGAAAAATGCCGAGAAACTATGTGAGAACAACCAATAATGCGTCATACCAAAAGGAGGAGGTTTCTTAATTCGACCGTATATTTTTTTTTTGTTTTTTTTAAGTCTAAGTTGTCTTAATTGAGTATGTAAAACTTTGTAATGCCAAATAAAAGTAATTCCTATTAATATTATTCTTAGTAATTATTGATAAGCGTGAGGCTAATTTTAACGATTAATAAACATTACAATAAAAACATTGCACTTCCTTTTTACTTCCTTTGTTTTTAGTTGACTACCTCTGTTCGAAACTCGCATGTTTCCCTTACCCCAAATACCGATTGTGATAAATATCTTCTATTTGCAACAGTATTTCGTTACGCATCAAGTACGCATTTCAATAAAGGTGTTTTTAAAATGTTTTGCGTAGTTATAATCTAAACTAGTACAATAGTACTTTTAGATTTATTGAGACTGTTTCCCTTACCCCAGAAATAGGGAAAGGGAAACGATAGAACTAGTCTAACGAATAATCATTTTCTGGCGATATGCATTAGAACTAGCATAAAAAGTATTTTGTCCTGGATAGCTAACGAAAATAAGTATGTTTTGTCTTAAGCGAAACAATTAAGAACCTTATACTTTGTAGTATAGAACTCAAAATAAGATAAGATGAATAAAGTATGTTCCCCTTACCCCACCTGAGTACCTTATTTAATGTAAGGCAAAATGTACCAATTCCACGTACTTAGTACCTCCAGTGAGAACATACTATAAAATAAAACCACATGTATTTACACAATACCTATTTATTTTGACCCAGCACTTGGCATTTTTTTATTGTTTAAAAAGTTACTTTCTTTCACGCTCGCAGCAAAGTCGAATTTTGCCCACTGTCTTTAAACAGCAGGACCTGCCTTTTTGAGGAGCAAGTGAAAAAGTATTAAGGCTAATTTGCCACGCGGTCAGTATCTTTAAAAAATTGTTTTGGTCTGTCTCCAGATCGTGTACTTCACGGTTTTGTTCCCGTACCTGGTCCTGTGCGTGCTGTTTGTCCGCGGGGTGACTCTGCCCGGAGCCTGGCAGGGGATACTGTTCTACGTCTGGCCTGATTGGAAACAGTTGGCTAATCCTAAGGAAGGTTGCCCTTTAACTAGTAAAATTTCAAGTGTTTTTCTAATTGGGTTTGCTTGATAAGTATAAATACAGGGTCCAAGTGACAACACTCGCTAATTAGTTAATATAATCATAACAGGTGACAATTTCACAAAATAAAAACTTTGGTTCCAAATAAATTTAAGCTTGAGTACTAACAAACAAACTTAAATGAAGGAATTCATACAAATACTTGCTCTTACCAGTCATCCAACCCAGGACGGCTAACTTCGTTGGTAGCGTCATCACCTAGACAAACCCCGTTGTTTGTGCTACATCTTGGTAATCTATAGTCAGTTTTGTCTATCAGTTCTGTAAAGTCAGGTATTCTACAATCAATCTGTGATCTACAGTCAATAGAAGTCAATAGACGAAAAATAAAATACATAAAATCATTCGAACGGTTTAGTTTACACCAAAATTATCTCACTCTCATCTCATGCACAAAAATATAGCAGTGTCAAAATTTGCCGATTAAGGAGTATTGATGAAATCGAACTAATTCAAAAATCCGGAGAAACCCAAGAAACTGAGAAGAGATATATTTTTAGTACAGTCTTTCGAATTTCCCAGTGGGTTTTTGTTTCTTTCATACAGACCTTGTCCTGAATAACGAACAGAAAAAAAACAATGTGGTGCAGTCGTCCGGAAGTTATACGCGTTTATACATTTCGGGAACTGTTAGGGTTCCGTATCCGAACAAAGCGTAGCCCACAGGGAGCCTGTAAATATGCCTACGCTGTCCGTCCGTCCGCGCATCCTAACTTTAAAGTTAGTCTTTTGACCCGTAATAATAGAAAGCGAGCTTTTTTTCAGAATGTATTATTACATTTATTACAGCGGATTTACTGACAAAAAAAACGATATCGAAACGATATTACCAACCACGAAGAAAAATAACACCTACTAAAAATGGTCAAGAGTTAGTTGGGCTCGCGCTGATTCGATTCGAAATCGAATTCAAATTGGAATATAATAATCAAACCTCGAAGTCGCGGTGGCACGAATAAAATTTTGCTAGGGACTTCCCCGCGATATTATTTCATCGATAAATTGGACTTTCTTATGACAATAGTTATGTTATGACTATGAGATGACGTATGTTATTAATATGCAACTTGCAATACCTATTAAACTGTATCATTTATACAGTATGAAGATTGAAGTCCGTAAAGGTCGATTAAGGAAGATAACGGTTTTCATACTTTATGGATGTAGGTATAGACGTGGCGTTGACATAATATGAAAATCTTGTCAGAGAATCGATGGAATTAATTTTACGCGTAAAATGCCACCTAGAAAACAGTGTCGTGAAAATTCATTACGTTCTTAGCTAAAAAACTCTCCGGATAGATGAGATAAGCCTCGTAGCTAAGAAATATAATGTCAAGAAGCATTTTTATTTGAATTTTAAAATTCCTAAAAATGTCCTAAAAACTCCTATATAGCACATACATAACATAACATTGACGGGTAGTAATCATCACATTTTAGTTAATTTTCAATTATTCTGTAGGTAAACTTTACAGCTAATATGAAGTGTCACTTCCAAATAAGCATTCAGTTATCGATAAATTTTATATCGGAAGGAAGTCCCTAGTTAATTGACGTTATTGCCACCGCGACTTCGAGGTTTGATAATAATACACCTGCGCAGTGGTACGGTATCCTCGGTGCGCAAGTCTAACTGGCACTTGACCAGTTTTTTATATAGATTTTGCAACTCCGCAGGTGTGGGCGGACGCGGCCACGCAGATCTTCTACTCGCTGGGCCCTGGCTGGGGAGGCCTGGTCAGCATGGCCAGCTTCAACCGATTCCACTATGACAACTTGCGGTTAGTATAACAAGGTAGGATAACTTCATGGTGAAGTGTCCTTTGTTGTATCATCGAGTAGGTACAGTCAGCGTTAGTAGCTTCTGCGCAAGTTAGTACCTTGTTGCTTCAACGTCTTTGAGAGATTAGAGCAGCAGTTCAAGCATGGTGTCACATTGACAAAGCACTAAAGTGTGTAGATACCTACTTAAAACCCGACCGAACACTAATATTTACAGTGGGTGGTCCAAATATGAAGAAAAATAAAATACATTAAATAATTCCTTCTTTAAATTAGTTGCTTCTTTGTCAAAACTAACTTGTTAAGTGGTTGTTTACTGTTAGCCCGAAACGTTTAGTGTATGCCAAAAAGATCTCTCTCATACAGGAAAATGTCTAGAAACTTAGCAAGGATTAAATTAAAAACAGAAACAAAGCCAGCATTTGATGTCTTTATTAGATGTGTAAAGAAAGAACCTACATTTTTATGTGATACAATGTTAACAGTTCCTATGGGAAGGTAAAAAGAAACTTGTGGTGAAACAATTTTAAACACTTTAGCTTTTTGGTTCAGCCTATATGTACACTTGTACAGGGTGTAATCGTTAAATGTAGCCAGCCAGGCGAATTATTCCGTAACTATAATAGAAACCTATCAGAAAACTTTAAACTGATATCAAACGTACTCAAAAGTACGTTACTCAATGAGTAAAAGCACGATGAGTTTTTTTTTTAAATAGGAGTAGTAATATTAAAAATATTAAGTTTAAACGCTCCCATGCATTTAGTACGACGTTCCTCCGAGATAAAACTGTTTAAGATCCATAATTTACACGAATAAACTGTACTTAATAAAACAAATCATGAATTATAATGATAATGGTGAAATGACTAGGGCCCGTATTAATAAACTAATCTCAACTCTAATGCTCGTCTTGAGATGTGTCAAAAATGACAGTGTTCTATGGTTTGACGTTTACTTTGACGTATCGTAGGTAAAATATAAAATTATTATATAAAATTATTAATAATGAATTTAAACGAAATGGAAATAATGTAATAAGTGGTTTTTTAAGGAATTGCATTGTAACAACTGTTTTATGTGTATATTTAGGACTTTATTTTAATTATTTTAACTTTTAACTTTGACGATGTATGTACAATACTTAATAAAGAATATGAATATGAATATATCTTGTGACGCGCATCTTAGCCAAGATGAGTTTATTAATACGGGCCTTACCGCCTGTTTCACAATCGACAAGTAAAGGATATTTGACGGATAAGTTTAGCCCTTTCTTTGTCGTACACTTGAAAATAGACAAGGAGAGAGACAACTTTATGTGACAGATAAATTTACTTGTCGATTGTGAAACAGGCCCTTAGTCTTTTAAACTATCTCAACGAACGGCGTAATAAATGTATGAGAAGGTTTGAAGTTAAAATTTGAGATATTTTTGGGCTTTATAAAAAATATATATGTGATTTTACTCATTGGGTAACGCCTTTCGATATAAGATTAAAGTTTATGTTTGTTTGGTTTTTGTTTGCTTGAACGCGCTAATCTCAGGAACTACTGGTCGTATTTGATTTTTTTTTTAGTGTTAGATAGCCGATTTATCGACAAAGGCTATAGGCTAAAAATATCCGGGGGGAAATCCTCATTAGGTTATCAAGGACTTCTCAACCTCAAAGTGTCCATTTCAGTCCGTCCATAATAATCGGGCTGGTGAACAGTGGCACCAGCATCTGGGCTGGGTTCGTGGTGTTCTCAGTGCTGGGGTTTGCCGCGGAGCGCACTGGAGTGCCCGTGAGCCAAGTGGCCACGGCCGGCCCAGGCCTGGCCTTCGTCACCTACCCGGCTGCCGTCACGATGATGCCGGCTCCCAACTTCTGGGCCCTCACTTTCTTCGTTATGCTATTTTTCCTTGGCATTGACTCTATGGTAAGTTGATGAGCACTATACACAATTTGTTTAGGTATAGTCACGGGATTGTTGATCCACTTGCCATTGTTCGTAATTTGGCCGAGGAATGCAAATCGGGTTTAGTCGGTTATACTCGTATATGCAGCTAAATTATACAGCGTAGCAAACCGTTTTGTTGGATCTTTATCAGGGTCACGTGGTTTAGTTTACATTCAGTTAAGTGCCTAAACAAATAAAACAGTATAAATCCAAATTTTGGATTATCAAGTAATTAGCAGACTCGTTTCTAACGAGCACCAAAGTCCATACGGACTGATATCTGTGTCAGTTCTAGTTGAATGTTTTTTTTCCGTATTATTAAGTTATTTTATTTACAATCAAAAGACTTCACGTATAATATATACACCAGGTCTTATTTCCTACTTCCTCTTTAGGTATTAACCTATAAGATTGAGTTTATACGGAAGTTTTCGACCAATCTCAAGGATATTCGAATGTTTCGCAAGCATTCATTCGGATTTGACAAAAATTTGGCACACAAGTCAATAATTTCCAGACCTGATAAATTCCATAGTTCCGAAACGTTAATGCTGTGTAAACATTATTGTCCAATTCCAGTTCGTGACCATAGAGGCAGTAATAGCAGGATTTCTGGACGAATTCCCTAGTCTACGACGGCGTAAGAAATTTGTGACACTCATCACGTGTATACTGTTATTCTGCCTGTCAATTATATGTAATACTGAGGTGAGCATTAATTAGTAGTTTATGTGTTGCATGCATAATGAGAGGTACTAAAACATGGGTGTGGTGGCCTTTCGGCTCGTTTCATAATAAGATCACACGAGTGTTTTATGTGTACAGTCGCTTACATAACTTTATCTACATGCAATCATAAGTTTTCTACAATATGTGAATGGTGAGATCTATGTGTGCAGTGTGTTTGTGTGTACTTGTAGAGGTTTCCCTGTATATTAATGTACCTGTGTCTTAATGTTTCATTAAAGTATCAGTCACCGATACTTTAATGTAAACATTAAGATGCCACCACATCACTAGCGTCAAATTTCGTATGATTATTGTTTATAGTACAAACCCTGAAGGAACAACAACAGATACTTGTGACTCGAAATCAAACTCAAATCTGAATATAATAATACCTACTGTGCGGCGGCGGTACGGAACGCGCGGTGCGCGAGTCCAAACATGACCGGTTTTCTAATACAAAAATACGTAGTCTATACACATAGAGGTATTATGAGTGTCCCACTGCAGAGCAAAGACCGTTCCCGTATATCTCTTACCAGGCCTTATTTGGTGCGTCTTCCGGCCAGTTACTGAGCAATTCGTCCAAGTAGTCCTGCTTTCTCCGTTTAGTCCCGCGATGTCTACGGCTGAACGTCGCCAATTTTGCGGTATCGATTGACTATAGCCCTATCCCATATAAACCTACCTGGCCGTTTTATTGCATATTGGCTATGCGTGTTTTGGAGCGCAGCGTGGTGTTCCGGTTGCACATATATTATTTTAACACCTAATATGCGGTTCATGAGTTCATGACATGACCCATTTTCAAACCTTCAATTTGAACTTCTGACTCTCATTATCATAGTCTCGTAAAATTTGAAAACTAACACAGTAATTACGGAAAGAAGGCACAATTGCCCTAGTTCTTTACTACCCTACTCAAATGCAAACTCGGTTACAAAGAGGACACAATCGCAATAGTTCACTAGTTTTATCTACAAAGCATAGTTGGAATAGACCTAAGGAATGTCACCGTTGCGTGACTTGGAGCCTTTCGCATAGTTTCTCGATAAACACGAGCCATCCTTTAGTGTAACATGAAATTTAAACTGTAACTGTTTATGTAATGTAATGATATTCCTATTACGTATTTTACGGGTATTGGGTTCAACCATGCAATATTTACTAATATACCGTGGGACATTTGTACCGGCATTTTTCATATTGTTATGGTTATAATTGAAACAGTAATGGGGTCGCTATTACAAAACGGGTAAGAGTATTTTGGACCGTGCTCAGTGTAGGATTCCGTCGCCGTTAAACAAAACACAAACACAAAAACTATCTCTGAAATCCAAATAGTTATTATGAGCAGTTTTTCTAGTTACTTGGTTAACTTTGATGACTTTCTGTAGATAGTCGTTTAGTCACCTGTAACTCAAGAGCGAATGCAGACGATGATGGAGATGTTTTTTTCCTTTTAAATTAGTTAAATTAAGTTCTTTCATATGAGACATTTTTAGTTTTGTTAATATCTGTAGTTTTAGCTGTAAGGACACGTAACTCTATCGAAAATGACACTTGAGTTTAATATTTCCTAATTGGTAAAAGTACCCGATTCGAGAAAATGATAACATATTATATTACACATAATGGTGTTTTGAGAGCTATTCAACTATACTGCCGTCCTAAGCAAAAACGCAGTAACTAAGATAAACCTACTGTAGAAATATCAACCTTATCATTAACGATATAGAATTGAATTTGCTTCTGTGATTGAATTTAAGATACTACTTATACTTATGGCTTAGGAGGGCAGTGTACCTTACAATACGTAGTAAAAAACAGAGATAATCTGAATCAGATAAGCTAATTTTTAAGTCGCGTAAGTGCCAAAGATAATTTAATGTTAAATAGTTAATGATAAATTAACTCAATTTCGGATGATAGCCCTCAGGGGGGATACCTGCCCATTTCCTGGCAGTGAAATGCACAGAGATGAATGAATGAATCTCACAGCTTTTTTATATCCCTTTCATTGACAGAGAGTTCTTGACAGTTTCCGATGTTCTAAATTAACGTCCAGGGTGGTTTCCATGTGCTGGAACTGCTGGACGGCCACGTGGCCATCGCAGCGGTGCCGGCGGTGTGCCTGCTGGAGCTGGTGGCCGCCGTGTTCACGTACGGAGCCCCGGGGCTCCGGTTCGACGTGCGCTTCATGACGGGCCGCCCGCTGGGACGGGTATGGCTGGTCGTGTGGCGGTACGTCGTGCCACCGGTGCTCATAGTAAGTATGATAAAACTATCTACAACTTTGCTAAGAAAGTCCTACATGATTATATTCTTGTAGCGTAAACATAAAAAAAAACTGAGGTACACTTCATTCATATAAATGTGCATACCTACTCGAAAAATTGTTACATTTACTAATAGGGGGTTTCAATGGCTCACCAACCAGGAGTTGGATATAGAGAAAGTAGACTGTGAAACAAATATTAACTATGAAAGAGTAGAGAGACCCGTATTAATAAACGAATTAAGTGCGAGATGCCCGTCTAAAGAAAGACGTCTTAAACTGTGAGGCGTCTTGAGACGGTCATGTAACTTAAGATTCGTTTTGAAATACGCGGAGACCTAAGATACGGAGGTTTGATATGACGAAAAGTTAATCAAAACAAAGCAGTCATTTACTTTCGAATTCGCTTTTATTTATTTTTAGATATTGGATTGAATCGAAGCTCGCTTGTGATTGACAATATGTTTTCATATAACCGCTACCCTAATCTAAATGGTGTCTTTATTCAGTTGATATGACTAGCATGATCAGTGAATGGAATAGGCAAAAGAATAACACCTCAAACTAGTCATACTCATTCACGTGTGAACGAAACAGAAATGGTAACATCAATAAAAATGTATTCCTATCACAGTCACGCGTGAACAGAGAAGTGCGCACAATTTAGGTAAATTTACTCTACCTATTCCGATCACTGATGATGATGTTATAAATCCAGGTGGTGGCGGTATACACGATGCGCGGCGCGTCGGGCGCGGCGGGCTGGTGCGTGGCCCTGGTCTCCGTCGCATGCATCCCCATACACGCCATCAGAGTCGTCTGTCAGGCTAGAGGACCTGTGATTCAGGTAACCCTATTACTATACATTCATTCATTAAGTTATATGTTATATTAGATTCTGACTTCATTTCCTTCAGTAGTTACTAAAGGTGCCGGAGTGGCAGACTTTGAAATAGATTTAAGGCAATTTTGGGTCTATAAATACAGATCACAAAGGTGACGCGACGTATAGATAATAATACTTCCGTCTTTAATTCTTGACTGGTCCTCTATCCTACTGGATAATACAATATCGCTTTTAACGTGTTATGGTACTTATGGTATAGTTATTAACAAGTCAAGTAAATAAGAGCTATCGTTACATTGACGATAAGTTAACACGTTAAAAGCAATATTGTTTTACCTGGCAGAATAGAGGCCCTTATTTCGTAGGTATACCTAGTATAGTACAGACCTACTACCAGGTTCTTAATAGCCTTCGGGTATCTATCGCTTTCACACTTTCACTCGCGGTACATAGAAAAACAAACATTGCCGATAGCTATTAAGGAACTAGTAGTGCTGTAAAAACTATCACGTTATGAGATACAAGTATACTTATCCGTACTAATATCATAAATGTAAAAGTAGTTTTGTCTGTTTTTTACGCTTTTATGGCCAAACCGCTGAATTGATTTTGATGAAATTTGGTACAATTTGATATTTGATAGCTTGAACTCAGAGAAAGGACATGTAATACTTTTTGTTCCGGAATATAAGACAATTCCCGAGGGAAGAGCGACAGACGACTTCTACGCGGATGGAGTCACGGGCAACAGCTAGTAGGAATTAAAACGTATTTATCACGATCACAAAAGTGTCAATGAATATAACGGCAGCGCTAAACAAATCAAATAACCGCATGCTATATTAATATTACAGTTTTCGTAAATCGCCCAAAATGAACAACAGTTTTACTAGCAAAGCTCTGAAAAATGGTGGCACTTAAAAACGCCGTTAGTCACCCCGTTGCCGGCGTGGCGTGTGCTCTTTGGAGATTTATAACTGAATTTAGCCCAAGGCCGTATATTATTCATAGGCAAGCCATAAAACATCCAGTCATCAGAAATAACTTTTCTTGAGGAGGAAACCGTTAAACATGAACAACTCCCTCCAATGTTTACAAACCTAAATAATAAACGACATTGTATACATTTTATTGTAGGTGTCGATAATGCAAATCTTTGAGGTGGTTAAAGATTGCTACCATCGCCTTAGCAACTACATATAACCTGCCACCAAGCAGATCACCCATTGTTTTTGTGTTGGTAAGGGATTAAACAGCTGGTAAAATGACTAGAATAGGAACATAAGCATTCTATACTATTCCTCAGGGTTGGCAACGCAATTGCAATCTTGTGATCTCTTTCCGACGGTTCGGATCATGAATGTTATGCATAAAGATTATTCGCCTAAAGGAATTTCTGCCTAGTGATACTATACAAAACTAGACTATGCCTTAAATAGTTTATGCCTTCAGTCACTTATGCTTAAAATGATTGTGCAATAATATCTAGCTAAAACAACAAAAAAATGTGTAAGAAGAGGGAACCAAGCTAGAAACACGACATGTTGTGTTTAGAAAGACAGAAAAAACGTGTACCTAGGTACCTATTCACATAAACCAACACAAACAAAGTAAATAACAATTTTTTGCCGAGGGCGGAAAGTACGAAATTTATGGACGTGGCGATCGGGACAAATTTTCATTTGAGATGAAAATGACAACACCATATCAAATTGTATGTTTTGACATAATTAGCTCTCTAAAACGGCAATAAAAAAAAGTGTAATATTTTTGGTTCGTGTATCTTTAAGCAATACTCCATATGTATGATTTTATGAAATGTTTTCTGGTTTTACTATATGGAAGCGAGGCATGGATACTAATACAGAGGGACAGAGTGAGGCTGGAGGCGTTTGAGATGTGGTGCTGGAGAAGGATGGAAGGCATTAGTTGGACGGAAATGGTATCAAATCAGGAAGTATTGGCGAGGGTAAAAGAGAAGAGAAGGATATTGGAGATTGTGGAGAACAGTAGAGGGGGGATGATTGGCCATTTATTGCGGCACGACATGCTTATCAAAAACGTTATAGAGGGAAAGATTGAGGGTAGGAGAGGCAGAGGAAGGCCAAGGAGAAGCTACATGGACCAAATTAAGGAGAAAGTGCATGTCGTATCGTATAAAGAGGTGAAGGAGCTGGCAGAGAAAAGAGGCAGGGCTCTTAATTAAGAGAGAAATTTCTTTAAGCAAAAATACACGTAAGTAATAAGTATTAAATAAAAAAAAAAATGGTGTGTTATAAATGGTTGATTTCGTTCTTTCCTTATACTCTTATACCTACAAAAATTATTGATTGTTTTTCATTGATTCTCATGGTAGGACAACAATCTGCTTGACCGTAAGACCATCTTTGGCAATATTTCCGATCAATTATTATGACGATGATGATGAATGACTGATACTCATAGACTGCTGTTGCGAAACAGTTCCAAGTTAGCATGTGTCATAAAGCCTGTAACATGCACAACATTTTACTTTTTTCCAGCGCATCCGTGAAAACCGTCGTCCAAATAAACAGTGGGGTCCAGCGGACCCGGACATCCGGCTCCGGTGGCTCGCGGCTCGGAAGCAGGCGCAGCACAGAAAACAGGCCATCGGTGACATCGAGTGCTTCGGGCATGCGCAGGCCGTTTGATATTATAGCACTTATGGATATGATAAATATTATATCTTTGGCTTTTTCTTTTATAATGTTTCATTTAAAAAAAACGCAGTCTTTTTTAAATCTCACTGATGATAATAAATGAGTACTTAATTTTAATATTATGTTTTGCAAAGATTCATTTTACGAGTAGGTCACATTCGTGTCTCATATCATTGGCGTGAGAATTTCATGTATCGGTAAGTTTAAAAAATACGAACTTGTGTAAAAAAATACATTTTGGTGAGACAGTCACCGGATGTGATTCAGAAGTTGGTTCCAAATGTTATTGCTACCGACACATCAGTAGTAAAAAAGATTCAAGGTTTCTTGCACGGAAACCCTGTTAGATTTTGGGGGCCGCATATTTTTTTACAACATAATATGTAAAACATATATTATATTCCGAAATCTAAACAATAAGTATATTTATTCACAATTCCAATCCAACGTCGCAGCGTGCACACTTTTTCCCACGACTCCGCCTATTTACCGTTTTTTCTAATCCAGACCTATCGGTTCAAATTTCATCCAATTCCTTACAGTCGTTAATAAGCGATTAGCAGACAAACGGCGAAATTCCACACACCTGAACATCTTCATAAACATCAGGCGCGTTTGTAACATAGAAGGAGAAGTGTGTCCCAGTATCCAGTTTAATACAACGAATAAGTGCTAAACGGTAAGAGTTCCTGTTCAGGCGATGCTGCGGATGCTACCTACACTATGCGATAACCTTAATGCAGCAGAAACGAGTTCTTCCGACGAACCAACTCCAACTTGACCTCTACACGCATAATTAAGCAACTATAAGTAAAAATTGTATTTACTTGTCGTTTGTATGCTCACTATGCACAGAGTATACCTAAATACGCATTTGGCAGAGCCCTTTCCCTTTACTAATCGATCCCAAAAATTCCCATCCAGACATCGTTACCTGGTAACCATAAAATAGTAAATCTTTATTGAGGTTGAACTCGTTGTTATGATACCTATTTGAAATACTGGCAAGAAATATTGTCTATGGTTTTTTATTGTGCGTCAAAATGACAGCATAAAATCAAAATATTTAGTTTACGTACTACGCGTGTCAAGATTACTTATTCAAAATTGCCGGGTGATGTTGTTTAGGGCTTAAATTTATTCCGCAATTATTAGAAAAAAAATTGTATATATGTACTAGGCGGGTAGGGTTAAGTTTACTTATTCAAAATTACCGGGTGATGTTGTTTAAGGTTTAAATTTATTCTCCAATTATATAACAAAATTATTGTTTTTTATGATCTTCAAAATTCTTTGAAAATTTTAAGTTATTAAAAAGTGCAAAAATGGCGTCAGAACAACCCACCACCAAGGATGACAAAGACAAAAGAGTCAAAATTAATGTAAGTAATTATTATGATTGTTATGAAGTTATTTTGCTTAGATCATTACGTAACCCAAGCTAGTTAGCATAGCCCGAGTAACGCATCAGCATAAGTATTAGGTTTAAAATTGTAGAACCTTGGACACAGTCCTCACAGCACCCTGGCCATGTTCCATGAGTTCACAGACCCATAACAGGAGATATCGAGTAAGTCGCATATTTGAACGCTCAAAGTAATGGGACGAAATCAGCTTATGCATTTAGAAACAGAACTGTCACAAGTGAAATTTGATCTCGATGCATTATAATATCATAAAATCCAATGGGCTGTGACTTTTGTTCCTTTAATAGTAACGTTCAGTGGTGGGCAACTATGCCAGATCCTAATATGAACCATTTCGACTCTTCCTGCCCTGTCATAATATCAAAAAAGGTGTCTAACTGCATAGTAGTAGTATAAGCATTTTATACCATATACGGTAGCAAATAGAGTACAGAATGTAGTAGTCAAGGCTGACTACTACATTGCAGTTAGCCCCCTTTTTTTGGTGTTTTTACAAAAGGGTTCGATGCGAAGTTTAGCCTTCTGGCGGCTTACTATGGCCAGACTTGATCTCTCGCTGCGCTCACTCACTACAGGAAACTTTAAAAAACGGTGGCGTGTGGCGTGACGTTGACATAATATTTTAGTGTAGTACGTATCTTTTACGGTTTCGTACCAAAATAGTAAAAAAGGAACCCTTATGGTGAAACTTCGTGGTCTGTCTGTCTGTATGTCACAGCAAGCTTTCTCAGCAACTACAAATAAATGCTATCAACTTGAAATTTGGCATAGTTGCACAACTTGCTTGTTCTGTTTTTAGTCCTTCTATATTTTTTTTTATTTTAATTGAAAAGGGTTCTAGAATGGCGGGGTTGAAAAATTTAAGCGGTTTGATGCAATTGGGGTGTCATATGAAAGGGCTTGATCTGCACGTTTCAAAACTATTATTTTTTTAATTTTAAGTGATGTACTTTTTGATTAATAGCTAAAATGTTCAAAAAATTACCCATTTAATCTTCGAAGTTTATTAATCAAAAAATCAGAAAAAATCCTGGTGTATAGACAATTACTTATATTTTATGGTAAAAATAAAATAAAGGGTTTGTTCATCATTTAGAGTTTTTGAGAAATACCAAAAAAAGTTTGAAAATCTGTATTCAAATTTAGGCTAGACAAAATGGACTTTATTGCGTAGAAAAAAATAGTTCATAATAAAATGTTTTTTTTTTTTTTGGGTCTTAAATACGGAACCCTCGGTGCGCGAGTGCGACTCGCTCTTGATCGTTTTTTATTCTTGGTCATTAAACTTAGTTATTTAGCGTTTGCTTTACAATTTTTATGACTCTATAGACTTTATGACCATGAATAGTATTGGGGGTAAATACAATTAACTTTAAGGGAGATGGGTGATAATGGAATCTCGCCGAAAATGCTTACCGTTGTAGTTATTTAGATGAGCATATCGATCGACCATTAACGGGACGAAATGGTAAATACTAACACGTAGGTGTACAGTCGTCGGCATAGACGTTCTACTTAGTTATTGTATAAATGGCATTAGTTTTTATCTTTCTTAGTATACCCACTATAACCAGCAACTATAGGCAAGCAATCCATTGCAATAATGATGGTATGGTATGCAGGTGGAGGGCGAAGATGAGACCGGCGAGGGCGAGATGGGACGCAAGAAAATGAAGCGATTCACAATGCCCGACGTACCGCGCTGGTGGCAAGCCAAGATCATACAATATGCGTGAGTACCTGCTCTAAATAAGAATTTTTGAAGTTTATTTTTAATAAAACATGTCAAAGTCGGGTTACGTATACAGCCGACAAACACTGTACGAGTAGTTGTCGGACGAACGAACGAAATCGCAGCGGCGAGTTTAATTAGTTCCGTCCGGAGCGAACAAAACACATTTTACCGCGTGCATTCACAATTAGGGAGCCTTATACGTTCGATCTTATCGACAGAAGCCATGCTCCCAATTTAAAATAGGATGAATATAAAAAAAAAACACCTAGGTACCTTATTTTTTTTAACAAAATGACATGGCAACGTATGTTTTTATTAGATCTAAGAAGCATTACTTACCCCTTAAATAGATATCGGCCGGTGAATGTAATCTACTAATGTATCTTTTACGATCATCTTATATAGGTTAGAGGACGATATGATGATCGAGCCAGTTTCGGCCCATTTAAACGGGATATAAAAGCCTCAAGTTTTTATCATTGAATAAACAATACGACGTCATAGCGTTGTATCATGTATCGTACGAAATATTTTGTTATATTAAGATAAATCGTTATCCGTCTGTTAAAAGGCACGTGTTTTTGAGACCTACGGGTCAATGCGATGTCTGTCATTTACTTTGAATAAACCTCGTTGTTATGTAAACATTTCTGATAAAATTTTGTACTGAAACTATTTTTTATTTAGTCACGTTAAAATTAATTCACAATTTAGTCAGGTAACCTACGCTCGCTCGGGCACTTCCAAACACTCCATATTTGTTCTATCGTTTTTTAGGTCACTCACACGATCAATGAAAACAACAATCCTACCTACTGTAGGGTGATTCACAATCGAAAATACAAAAGTTGCCTTTTCTTGTAGTCCATAGTTAAATATTTGTGTGTATAAAAGTTATGTTTTGGTCTTATGTAGGACTAGGAAGTAGACCTGACGCCGTTTATGGTAGGTAGGGTATGGGTTGAGACAGAAAAACGTGAACTTAGGGTATTTCCACAAGAAAGACAATAACCTAAATCTGTGTATGACCTTTTAAGAACATTATGCAGATTCTTATCCTATATATTATGACTATGACAGTTATTATGTAGAAAACCCAGCGTGAAGATATTTCTGACGTCAGTTCTTTTGTTCCTCAAATTAATACTATTCAAGGGCAAAATCCCTCAATCTTTTGAAGGTGGTGGATCACACATACTTCTGTACAACTCTCATGTTGTAGATGAAATAAACGGAGCCACAAGTGACGCTGTAAGGCATAAACGCTGTAATTACATTTGGCAAACTACGAAGGTCGGTTGATGGCATCCGGCTGACCCGGTCGCGACCGGCGACGTTGGCGCCATCCAGGTCACCCCCTCCAGGAGGTGGTTCAGACCTTGCCTTCCGGCCACATAATACAGCATACTTAAGAAAAGTGCAGCAAGTTTGTACTGGATGCGAAGCAATCACTCCTATAACACCGTCCTTAAGCCAAAATAAATGTTTATTACTTATTTGGTTTTGGCGTAGTAACGTATCGTAGCTCACAAAGAATTTATTTGAAAAACCAATCAACTGCAATTAAAAAGAACTAAGCCCATCCATTCAATTTTTAAGTGTCGATACCATCGACAGGCTTTAGTGAATGCGCGGCAAATTCCCCGTGAAAGGTGTCGGGGCGTTATTAATGTTCGCGTGTGGAACACGTGGGGTGTTAAAGGGGGGTGGGTGGCGGCGACAATGCCGGTGGCAGTCATTGCACCTTCGGCCGCGGGAGCAGCAGCATGCACTAGTGTGGAGCGACCAGCGACCAGCGATTGGCTAGCATGCAGCGGACGGCGTCGTCTTCCTCGCCTCCGAGCGAGGGTTCTTTCTGGACCACCATCGAGCTTCTGGCCGGGAGGGGTCGCAGGAGGTCCGCCGGCGATGCCGAGTGCGTGCTCGACCTCCCGCCCCGGGCCGTCTCTGCTCACAGGTGCTTTACACGCGCTCTAAAAAGTTTGACTATAGCGGGCGTCTCATTTCGTCGTACGCGTAAGTGAGACCGACTTACGTACCTAAAGATTGTGTTTGCCTTTTTAACTATATTTTGTGGACAATTTACTAAACATCCACAGCTCTATAAAGTAAACCGAAGGTTTAACTTCCATTCCTGTACTTTTTCCGTTTTGTCGACATACTATTTTTACCAACCGCAACACAAAGCCTTTGACAGTTTTTATCTGTTTTCTAAACAAACATAGGTAAGTGTGAGGTAGTGTGGAGCTTTGTAAGCTATTCTTATTTTTCCTGTAATTTATAAATAAATATAATGTTATTCAGTAAAAGTATTATTTAACTTGAGAGTTGTAACATGATATATCACGTGATAGGTTAAAAGGAAGTTTTTTTCGATTGCTCGTTATTTTTCAGCTGTTATGGCTTTGTTTGTACCACTACTACATATATTCCAAATTTTAGCCTTACATCTTCAGCCTTTCCCAAATTCCACAGTAGAGCGTATGTTACCTGTCAGACCATTAGCGGTCGAATTTTCTTTGTAAGTTGAAGTCGTTGCGGTTCACTGATCGTGGCCCGGCCCCTTGTGGAAAACCAACAACGCCTTTTATCTACTACTTATCCAAAAGTTTAACATTTTTATATTTTTGTTTTCGTTTTTAGGGTTCCCGATTCAGAGGGCGCTAAACCCTATTACTAAGCCATCGTTGTCAGTCCATCCGTCTATCCTAACTTTAAAGAGCTGTATATTTTGAACCGTTGACCGAGACCGTAATGATGTATTTACAAATATTTAATACCTAAAGAAGTAAAAAGGTAAAATAATAAAAGGGATACAAGAAACGCTTTTTCTGTTTTTGTTCAATTAATAGAAACCGGCCAATTGTGAGTTGGGCGGTACGGGGCCGACCCGCACTTGAACGATTGTTTGTTTGTTTACTACATAGTTAAGTATTAACTTATGTTTTCATTATTTGTGAACTCTTATACCTATGGCTTTCAGCCTCCGACACGTGTTGGCGCCGGTGCCCTGTCTTGAATGATCTCCTCTTAGTTTCCTGCATGCCGTTCGCGAAGGTCTTCTTTCATTTCATACTTTATCTAATATTTGTGCCGTCTGACCAGTTGACGGCAAGATATCCCACGTGTTCTCACCGCCTTATGGGCTCTAGAATTTCATTTTGGGAGCATTCTTTAAAGCTAAAAGGCCTAAAATGTTAGCTAGCTTTATGTTGGTCGCATTAATTCAAGCTATTGTATCTCGATGACGTCCAATCAAATTATCACTAACTTTATCGGGTGTTGTAAATTACCACGAAATTTCTACAATTCATTTGTTTATATAATACAGCTTTTGTTCAGTTGCGCGTTTAAATGCCTCTTTATAAGATAATACAATACATCGGGAATGCGTAATGGCATATGCTAGTACCCACTTCTGCGTCATTAGCACCATCGTATATTCGTTTAGGATAAATATTTGTTAAATGCGTCTCTGGAAGTTATATCCAACTCAGACGATGGCTCCAAGATGCTCAGGTAAGATGGTTTTTCTTACCGTTTCAAGTCATAATTAAGTCTTAAGGCTAATGTTGTGTCTTCAAGTTCTTAAATTATTTGGATTTACGTAATTAGTTTGCAATTCAAGAACGGTAAATAGTTCTTTTAATCGTCTTAAAAGTCTCATAATTAACAACTATGATATAATGAGGACTGATAAATAAACATGAAATTATAAGGGTTCTGTTTTTGCCTTCTAGCTAGAAATCCCTATAAAAATATCCTCATGTACTTGTCCGTAACGCGTCACAAGATGAATGCAAGTCAAAACGAATATTACGTCTTATTTTTTTACTCAATTGCACATAAAATTTCGTTGAATAACAACAATGTTATTTTTATCACACTTCCCGCTAAGAATTTGAGAAAAACTCACTCACAAAAAATATATCATAAATATTTTATTACTTGTTCGATGAACGTCGGATCGCTATTCCGCTACTCACGTAAAATACACACACACTCGCATTACGGCATTTATTTTATTACCTCCAATAGGTGTTTAGATAATTCTACATGGCCAGCATCTAAAGCCATAACCCTGAGAGATGTCTATAGACTAAATAGTGGTGAAGGAAACGGATACATAACAGTTTTAAAGCTTTTCGCGCTACATAAATCTGGTTTAAAAGCTTGATGATTCAATTTTCAGGTGAATTCTGAATGTGGAAAAGTAATTAATGGATCGAGTTATATAGTGTGAAATTTGTATACTCGTACTGTGTGTACGAGTAATTGCCCAGCGGCCTATAGTTGTTGCATTATAGCTTGGTGCGCCTGCGCCTGACACATGGCTGACAGCGGTTATTATTACGTGACTTGTCACGAACAGTGATTTATCTAGATTTTAGAATATCTATTAAAGTTCGAAATTTAATCAAACTGAAATTTCGAATATAAAGATCATTCTCATGCGCCATAGCTAAGCAATTTAGAACTTTTAAAATATTAACAAGCAACAAAACAAATACCTAGTCTTTTGCGGGTTTTTACTAAAATTTCTCGTAAATACTATCATTACATACAGTAAGCCCAAGTGTTCAAAGTGGACTGTAATGCCATGTCAATATCCACGGGATTTTTGATCTTATTACGCCGTATCGGGCATTCGGGTATAATACATTTATTTAAGAGAGGTAATGACGTTTATAACCGACAAATTTATTTGCCTCAACACAACACACTAATAATATAACTAACACTAACACTATAATAATATAACTTATAAGTAGATATTGCTGAATATGACAGTATAGTAAACACGCTTGATAATCCAGTATCAACCCTACGTAAAACCATATGTGTGCATCTTCACGTAATTTGTCTTTATTATCACGATTATCAACCTGAGGTTAAACAGTTGCCCGGCTTGAGACCGATTCCACAACGATACACAAATTAGCACATTCAATCCAATATCCAACCAATCAAACCGTCACCCACACAAGGTCTTCAACCTTTCTGTCTTTGAACATAAGTCACGGAATCCTGCCCTCCTGCTGTCATCGCATGCCATTTCATGATTCATGACCGAGCACCATTGCCGCCATTTACGGAGTGATAGGGTCGAATTGAAAGGAAATGCTTCGCAATATTAAATGGCACCTGCTCATGCAAACGTAGGAAACAATAGAATTGGAAGCTATATGTTAGTAGAGTATTATCATATTCTGTCGTAACAGGTAGTGACTGTAATAGTTAGATGTATAGGTACTTTTGTAACCACCACTCGGCTTAGTGCTAATAAATTCATAATATTAGTCTAACAACGTAGAGGTGTTTCTGTTCATTTATATAACTTTATAGTAAACTTAGGCGTCTAGGGTTATAAACGAGATGATTATATGGATATGACGACATGGTTATAAAATTAAATACCCCGACACGACACGCGAGTTGTCTGGAAATACAACGTTCTGAACCATATTTATATTTTAATGTATTAGTAAAAACTTTTGTAACGCAAACAATGATTCTAAGTCGATGGGTAATTAATTAAATAAGGTATAAACACAAGTAATTAGTTACTCGTATGGCCCCCAGAACGCTGGGCCCAAAAAATCATTGAAAAATATGGAATCATCCTTGTTTTTTATTATCATTTACAAGGAGCAACAGAAATGTGGGCCACCTGGCGGACACCTTAACCGTCTACGAGCCGGAGTTAGTCTGCCCAAGAACAATCAAACGAGTGGAGTAGTAAAAATATATATGCACAAAAGTTAAGTTTAAATGCCTTTAACTGAATTATAACCACGCAACGCAGTACATACGAGACTAAATGGGACCACGCAATTCAACTCAATGGGTCTTTCAAATTGTTTGTGAAGCTATCTGTAAACAAACAAACAAACAAACAACTCCTCACCCATCCACTTTACCGAATTCTTCGATATTTTTAAGACATCCTCAAAGGCGATAAAAAGTGCAAAAACCTTTTAGTTATTTATTGCGCATGATTCATCGCCACTTATACCGATGAATTTTGGCGAGCATTTTTAATTTTAGGTCAGGCACATACTCGTACATGCCGGGTTGTCTTTGCCGCTGAGGAATAATTAGATATTTTTCAGAACCAGGGTTAATTGTGTCATGTCATGACTCATAAATTCGAATTTGCCAACTTTTGTTTTCTTGGGCCTGAGAGCAGTATCGAGTATTTTTAGTTTCAGGAAACTCCCAGTTCTTGAAGATTCCGCAAACAATTCAAGAATCTTCTACTCGTACTACTGAACCGAATATTGTATTTGTGTATCTTTCATTGACATCGACCCAACGGATTGATTGATACGTTCACAAAGATGGTCAGTCTAAAGAATTTTGGAAAAAAATCCCAGGCTTAGTAGTTTCTTATCGTCGCTGTTACAAAAGCTATTAAGAAATATAGGGAAAGTGTGTTTGTGTCCATCCTCATCTCGGATTTGGGGCACGTTTACATTCCACGACGGGCCGCGTCACACGATCGTAGCGTAAATGTGTCGTCACGCGTAATTTGGGACGGGTGTAAACAGAGTATTCACCAACTCTCTCAAACGGTTTCAATTCATTCAATTCTTAATGTGAGAATGTTTATATTAATATTTTGAAGTGGTTTTGGTCTTCGGTGCGCTTGCAAGAGTCAAAAATTAATAGGCGTCAAAAAAAATGCGAACTCTGTCGCCAACGACTTGCGACGAGCAGCGACCTAAATATGTAGGTAGAGGGTCCGGGGAGGCTCGAGGCAAAAAAGGCTAGGAAACCCTGCTCTAAACCTTTAGAAATTTGAAACTAAAAACAAATTATACATTAATAAATACGCGTTTCAATAGGGTAAAACATTATATTATTGTTATCCAAAATATCAGTTTTAAACATATCAATTATCATCTTTATTCAATTGGTGCAAATAGTCAATACAACAGCCAACCGCTGCCGTCATACCAAAAAAGGTGGCTAAGTGCACTTAACTGTAAGCATTTTAAATGATATGTAGTTACCAATAGAGTATAGAATGCTTTGACTACTACATTATAACTGTAAGCTGTTCTGTGTTATCTTAGCATTATCACGGCAGCAGGACCTCACCTTACTAGTTCAAGTCGTCCAAACCTTCTCACTCTCATCCATATCGCTTTTCTTTGCCCGTCTTAACCTCTGTCTAATGTGAGATTGAGAAGTGGCGATATTAATTAATGCAAACGTTTGTGGAATGGCTAAATATCACCCCGCTGGCGTGATCCGAGCTCGTTACAGCGCTGTCGAGACAACAGGTATGGCGGAGTGTGCACGCGAATACCTTAGCAACGGTGCCCTATTCTGGAATAGGGCATGCAATCCAACAATGCAATAGGTTTGTATGTAGTCATGGAACCAGTTCCGTAATTGTGTATAAACCAATCCCAGGATTTGCATGCCCTACTCTGTATGTATTTAGTTAACAGTTACTGCTAGCCGTGCTACCCGCAACTCCATCCGTGATTTTAAGATTTCAGTCCAAATTTCATTAGCAGGGAAAGCTAATTCTGTAACGTTGACTCATTGAAAGTAGCTCTAACGCTTGCCCACGACTATGCCTGCGTAAGATTTATTGATTACCTACTGTACGTTCCGGATATTTAGCATTTCATTTGTGATTCTTCGGCACTTGAACTAGAGTTATCTTTACAAGAATAAATCATCCACGCACACACGCACGCACACTACCACTAACAATAACAGTAGCAGTGCAACGTTATGGTACCAACGTCAGCTCCCAAGCTGATCTGATGATGGAGTCGGAATGTGGCGCTGTAATTAGCTTATGTCCCTCGAATTGGATTTCGTTAGTTTGGTATCGATATGCGAATAGTTACTATAGCTGTACCTACGGAGCAACAAAAACTTGTTTTAAGAGTGAAAACCTTTCAATAACTTTATTGTATCTGTTATACTTAAATGAATAAAGGACATTAAAGCACTTATGATGTTGTTGCGCTTGCATACGGGAGTAAAAATCGGACGTATACCTAACCTTTGTTTAAAATCAGGTCAGTTTAATCATGTCCCAGCTCTCATTCAATAGAGAGCATTGGAAGCTTGAAATCTAGTACACTCATACTCGGCGAGCACTGAAAAAAAAAAAGTATGCAAATCCGAATAGACATGAACTTCCACTACTTTGCACCATACCACGAGTATTTGTAAGGGTAAATGAAAATGTTTACCGATCCAAAAACAGTTACAGCTTAGCAGTTAGTTGATATGTGTACGGCACTGTAAATATAGTAAACTAGCGACCCGCTCTCGCTTCATTTCGGTTTATGTGAGTTTTCTGTAACACGCGTACATAAACCGGAATTTATTGTATAAAAACCTTTCGTGAAAAAAATTTTAACAGATGGTGAAAACCGCATAAAAATCAGTTTAGTGGGTTTTGAGATCATAGCGAACATACAAACAGACGCGACTGGGACGGTTTTATAATACGTAGTGATAAATCAAAAAGTAATGTTCAGTCAGTAAACGTGAATGTTTTATCTTTTACTGTTTTTCAAGCACATTTAGTTTAAAGCATAAACAGAATAAGTATTCCGCGGTAGCGCCCGCCCTGTATGTTACGCCCCGGCAAGGTCTGAATTACATAACGCCGCGTCTCACTGGAGCCCGCTCCAATATAGTTTAACTCAATACCTACATATTAACTTGGGCCCTAACAGCCGGCTATATCTAAAACACATAAACCATTACACGTTATGGCAAATCGTATCCTATAAAGTTTGAATGGTCACGTGAGGTTGAGACGCTTGTAGACTCATCAAACCTTACTGTTAAGTAACCTGCATTTAGTTTCTTATTTACATATTTATGCGATAGAATAAACAGTCCAATAATTCTAATTATCTTAATACATATAATTCATCTGTACGTGTGTTTGTCACTTAACTCCGCCTAAACGGCTGGACCGATTTGGATGAAATTTTGTGTGTATATTTCAATGGTTCCTGGATGAAAACACAATTGGACCCGGTTGGTAGCTCTGCTGTCGGTATGTCACCAAATTTAATTGAATAATAATAGTAACCGAATTTAATAATTTAGACATCGAGACCATAGTAAACATTGAGATATCCAAAAATTATGACTTAACCGTGGATTTGTTAGAAGTAAATATGTACCGCAAAAATAAAAAATGTTAATGTTATTTTTAAAATTTTCCTGTGCACTGCTTTTCCGGGCAGGATGACGTCTGTCGGGTTCGCTATTAAAACTATATTTTTAGGTGTGGTGGTGTTATTAAAGATGCTAAGGGTGGTGTGGCTTTCTCATGTTTCGCATATATAGAACTAGCTTCTGCCCGCGACTCCGTCCGCGTGGAACTCGTTTATATCGTAGCTCCATACAAATTTTCACCCTCTAGGGGATGAATTCCTATATCCTATTATGTCCTTTCCCAGCATTCAAACTATCTTTGCATTAAATTTCACCTACATCGGTTCAGCGGTTTAAGCGTGAAAAGGTAACAGACAGACAGACAGACACACTTTCGCATTTATAATAGGTATTAGTATGGATTATTGGGACCTAATTCACAGATTTTTGATTTCAAGTTAGGTCTCTATAGTAATAAATATATGTCTCGAAGTCGAAAACTAAAATGTTCAATTAGGTCACTATTAATTCTGGAGGTGTGGTTTGAAGATAGAGCTCGGTCGAAAAAGGCTTAAACTTAAATTTAATCAAATAAATTATATCACCTTATATGATGATTTGAAAGAGCTCTGTAAGTACTTTTATTGAAGTAAGTACTCGTGCACTGTAGCGAACCAAAATATTTTCATATAAAATTGTAAATATTTTATTTTGAGACGCTTATTATTATGATTGATATAATTGTTTGTTGCCTAACATATTATCACACGTCATTCATATTTAAATTACATCATTTAATGAGATTTGAGTAATAAAAAACCCAATCAACTTGTAAAACATTATCATTGTCAAGTTGTTTAATTAACAACTTGAATCTCTTTTATAGATATATCAATTGCGATGGTAAAACTATATTGCTTTTGATGTGTTATCTTATCACCAACGTCACGATAGCTCTTATTTACTTGACGGTAATGGCGGTTAAGAACAATACTGTAACACGTCAAAAGCAATATTCTTTATCATGAAAAATAAAGGGGCGGGTAAAACAAAGGGTATGTAAAATCCGTTCGTTCGTTTATTTATTTCCTAACTAACTCCCTAACGTTTCGTCCCCCATATCTATGGGTATAAGCATTTGAGAGGGAATAACTGCTATTAGGGAAAGACACGTTTGAAAAAACATCCAAAAGTATTTTAAACGTTACATGCATAAATCATTTGATCCACTTAACAAACTAATATGAATACGTCTTTATATGAAAATATGGTGTAGCTGTATGTGTATGTGAGGGGCCGTGCCGTACCGTGCCAGGCTCAGGGGAAGGTCTCAACTATGACACTGGCTTTCGCGTCAAAACTACTAAAACTGTGCGGTGACGGCAGGCCGCGGCCGGGAGCTCCCACCAACAACAAACCGTATTATTCGAAACGAACCGCGAAAACAGAGGCAATCGCTCAGGGTGGTAAGTGATTATTAGCGCAAAAACAATTATAACCACTTTTTAATTTGATCCGGTTCTATATTCTCTTTAGCATTTTTAGCACAATAGGTGACTGTTTTCTTGTTTTTATGTTTTGATCCTTTTTTAAGTAGTGTTAAAGAATCATTTGCTTTTTATTTGTGGGATGCATAGCTAAATGTTTCTAGAGCAATCTAAACTTCTCCGTGTTTTCAATTCACCACGGCTCGCGTTGCCACTCATTTGACGTTTGCGTACGTAACATTAAGTAATGGGGTGGGATATCCTAGTAAAACACTGTAAACCTTATTGTCACAAATCATTCCATCCTAAAAGTCCTACGTTCGCTGCCATCCATTTACCTAGCTGTCGCTAGGTACGTATCTATAGCTTTTTACGAAGTTCGCGAAAGTAAAACGTATATTATTGGAAAAAAAAAACTCCCGACTGCAATCTTTATGTGACTCGAATATTGGAAAAGGTGTTCCAGGCGCATACAAGCCAACAGTTCAAATGATACATTTTTTCAAGAATTATTATTGTAATTCATTGCTAGTCCCAGCCTTAGACTGCAGAGCGTGCCCAGAAAAAGACATCCATACATACCATACTTACATACGTACATACGTTCGAAAAACTTAGGTAACCCTCCATAATGCATACCGGTATAAACGCAAATGGATGTTTTCACAAAAAGTGTACATTATCTTTTTTTTCAGAATTGTTTTTTTTTTGTTTTTTTGCTCAGAATCGTGACACTATCGATCCTCATACAAAAAAGTGTCCCAAATATTCCATTCCAAATCGTCACATTTTTGTTGCAGTCTTTTTTTATTTATATGGACGTGACGCACTCAAAAAGTCAAGAAAAGAATATATCGTCGGCTTAGTGCAAGAAGTCACTAAAGGCATAAAATCACTAAGCACAGGTGCGAGCACGGGCGGACTCGCCGCGACTTACTCTTTCTAACGCACGGATCCATTTTTTTTACATTGAATAATTTCGAAGTTACTGCCATGACATTAAGTCATTAACTTAACTTTTTGCCTTATTGATTTGATGTAAATTGGTTTTAGACCATTACTAACTTTATACAAAACAAATTTGTTATTTTGTATCTTTTTATTTTGTTTAAATTTTCACTTATGTTACTTATCAACTTTAAAAAATAAAACAATATGAATAAAGCTATGAAAGTATTTAAGCTAGAATTCATTATATGCATATAGTTACTTTTAGCAAACCGTAAAACGAAAATAAAAGTTATTATAATGCTTTAATGATTTTTAACAAAATGAGCATTGGATGCACATTACCACTTTTACTTTAGTATAAAATAACTAAAGCACTTTATAAAGTTTAAAAAAACTAGGAGACAGCATTAATGGCAATCAGAATGATTTTTTAAAGTAATTAATGATATTTATCGATTTTTGTTATGTCCAAAGACATGTAATTCACGTGATTAAATTATGGTTAGTGACTTTTGGCAAATAACTTGTATGAATTTGAACACCTTTAGTGAAATATTCTTGCACAACAGTTCATATTTCAACTCATTTATACCTACGAGTACGTCTTGGCTCTCGCGGTAACGGGGGTTCGGCCACCACGATCGAAGTCATACCGTTGCGGCTGCGACCGGGAATGGACGTTACGCGAGAAGTTAGTAATTTCTTACAAAATGAAGCGAAATGGTATTCAATTTAAGGCAGGACGAGGATCTTTGATGTTAGAAAAGATTCTAAATAAGGAGAATGAAGATCACAGCGTAAGTACCTTTCTAATTTATTTATAATAATTACGTGCAAATTACTTTATGCTGTTAAGTTGTAGGTAAGTAAGTATTTCATTTGCGAAATACCAATTTTGTCCTTAGGGCGAGATTTTGTATAGGTACCTAGGTTTTGTTTTTGACTTTTTGACTGATAAGATCAGTGATATTGACGATAGTGAGTTGGAAACAAAAGCACCCAAAAAAATTAAAACAACAAGATGGCACAAAAAAAAATAAGAGTCTTACGACCGAAACAAGCAAAAAAATTGTAAATCACAGTGCTTACCGTACAAAAATTATAAAAAAAGTTATTGCCAGGAAAAGCCCCCAAGCCGGGAGGTTGTCAATGCAAGCTTAACTGCCCACTAAATTTCAGCGAAGAAGAACGTAACAATTTTTGTCAAACATATTAGGGCTTAAAAGACTACTGTCGTCAAAAGGATTTTATACTCGCGAACATATTATCAGTAAGTAAATCCTCCACTTTGCGTGTTATGTAAAAGCAGTTAGAAAACGAACCATGTCACGTTCGTATTTTTTTTCTAATGATGAAGGTAAAATCAAGGTATGTGAAAAGTTTTTTAAAAGTACCCTCTGTATTTCAAACGGCCCTATAAACAATGCATTTTCCAAGGTTGGCAGTTCTGGTCTTTTTGAAGGAGAAGACCAACGTGGTAAGCATGTTGCTCGCAATAAAACCAAACAAGACGATATAGATTTTATAAAACAACACATCGAATCATTCCCTACAAGCAATGGAATCGCACTATTGCCGAAAAACATGGTCAAAACTCTATTTAGATGGCACGCTATCTATTTCAAGAATGTACGAACTTTATACAGAGGAATGCAAAAAAGCGTCTCGGACTTCTGTTACTATACGAATATAATTTGGATTTTCACGAACCAAAAAAAGACCAATGTCTAACATGTCATAAGTATAAAACAGCATCAAAAATACAAACGGACCCGATCTTGAATCTTGGAAATAAAAATATGACTTACACATTTCACTAAAAGAACAAAGTCGAGAAGCCAAAGAATTGGACAAAATTCGTGCTAATGAAGATGAAAGCTTTAATTCAAATACCTTAGATTTACAAAAGGTACTTCAAATCCCAAATGGAACTGTTTCTATTCTTTATTACCTACGCAAATTGAATGTGTACAATGCTACCATTTATGAAGCTCGCACTCCCAATGACGGCTTTTGTTACCTCTGGTCTGAGCTGGATGGCAAAAAAGGAAGCGATGAGGTGGGTACGGCTTTGTATCTATGGATAAAACGTCTCCCATCTACTGTAAAAGAGATTTCCATATTCACTGACACTTGTGGAGGCCAAAATCGTAATCAATTCCTTTTAAGCCTGCAGTTGTATTTAGTTTAGACAACTCATCTCGAGGTAATAGAACATAAATATTTAGAGTCTGGTCATACACATATGGAGGTAGATAGCATGCACACTATGCACAGTGCGATTGAGAACCAATTGCGTTTAATGCCAGTGTACTCAATGATAGACTTCTGTAATGTTATTCGATTAGCAAGATCAAACAGAAAAAATAAGAAAAATAAAACCCTGAAAAAACCGTACGAACCGATAGTTATGAATCACACAGATATTTTGAACCTAAACGACTTGAGAGATAACTTGATGCAGAATCGATCGATTGACGTCAATGGAGAAAAACTGCGATGGTTTAAAGTGAAATCTTTTCGACTAGAGAAAAAAAGCCCGAATGTTGTTTTATACAGATACGATTTCAAATCTGAGTATAAAGAATTTCACGTATTAAAAAGTAATACATCCCAATCTATGGCCTCAATAAAACAACTGCGAAAACGTAAGTTTGAAAAACCCATACAGGGTTTCAATTATAACACTTACATTTTGAGAAAAGCTTACAACCAAAAACTGCCAATCACTCTAGCTAAAAAAAGGACTTACTAAAAATGTGCAATGAAAAAATTATACCCGCGGAACTTCACCACTGGTACCAGAACTTGCCAGCCAAAGAAAGTCGTGATTATGTACCTGAAGAAATGTCTTCAAACTCAGAAGACGAAGAGTAAAAAAGATGGATGACTAGGTTTTTTTAACTCTTTTTCGTACTTACAGTATTAGTTCAAAATCAAAGGCTGATCTTTTTATTTTAATACTTTTAGAAGTTTTTATGTTTTATAACAGTAAGTAAGTAGTGCTTGCTGTGAGTGTCTGGGATTATAATATAATATTAAGTTCCTCTATAAAAAAAAAATTTTTTAGTTATTTTAGTTTGGAGTTACAAATAACGCCATTTTGAGAATTTTATGTTTTTGTTGTGGTTTTGTTGAGTTTATATCTGTGAAGTAGAGTTTTTAAAACTGTTTATGCGTTGTTAATTAGTAAATAATGTTCATAAAGTTTCTAAGGTAATAATTAAGACTGATGAAACCAAATTTCTCGTTTAAAACTGTGTTTCTCGATTTAATTGTGATTAAAATAAAAAATAACTAATTGTAAGTACCCTTAAAGCGAGAAAGACAAAAAGTCACTAACTACATATTTAGGCTTTTAAAAAAGTTATTTGGAATTATTGTACAAAGTTTTTAATTGGTTTTGATACTAAATATATTTAGCTAACCACTTGTGTTTATTTTTTAAATCTAGACCCGAACCTACAACAATAATGTTCATTTGACTAAGTCAAAACTTTGGGCGCGTTTTTCTCGGACTTGACTTTTTGTGGGTTAATGACTTCTTGCACTAAGCCGACGATATACAGTATAATGTATGAGGTATGAGCAATTACTTGCGTTGTCTTGTGGTTAATTGCATGAGACAATAGCTCGAGAATATCGGGCACACTTCTCCGCGCCCACTCGACTAATATTCGATGCGAGGCGGTAAATAGGACGAGGCGGCTCGTGTGGAAGTGTTCAGCCGAGTTCTCAAAGATAACTATTATTGTACCGACATTTCACACAAACTTTCTTGAGTTATTTCTTGAAAAGTTGAAATCAAAGGAAATAAACTACTAACTACAACATTTCAAAAACACCTTCACTTTTGGTCATCTAAAATATATTGAAAGGACCTTATTTTGATATATAGATTGTAACCATTTGACCCATATTACTTGAAAGACGCATGAAGTCGCGGCTCTAAATTAACGTTAAGTTTCGGGCGCAAACTGCTGCAATGAATATTAAAGCACCTAAAATTTCCAAGTTACAATATTATTTACTTACCTTGTAGTTAGTTACCTGGTAAAAAATGTCAATAGGTATTATATTCCCCACTTACACAGTTTAAATGAATTATGCAAAGAAGTTTAAATAGATAAATGTACAAAGAACTTTCTCCGTTTCAACAAGCATGTTTTAGTTGCTTATTTCATCTTAACCTCGCGTAACATCGCTTTCGCACTCTGTTCCTAATTGCCAACGTTCGTGAGACGTCTCTGTCACACATTCCCCGCTCGGCGGAGAAACACTGTGACTGTGACAACTCTTATTAATTTAACGTGACTTATAGTACTGAACGTATTAAATTAACGTAACCGTAAACGATTTACTGACTTATCTATTTTAATAAAACGCATGTATATTCGTAAATCGCGTCTTGCCGCTGCTAACCACCGATTGAGATCCGGTTCCTGATGATAGTACCTGAAACAAGAAAGTAAATAT